>VUQS01023104.1:2834-18427 GCA_015108495.1 Heterochromis multidens | reverse complement strand
TGAAAAAAAAAAAAAAAAACAAAAAAAAAAAAAAAATTTTGTTTTCAAAAAAAAAAAAAAAAAAACAAATTAATTTTTTTTTTTTAAAAAAAAAAAAAAAAAAAAAAAAAAAAAAAAGAGGCAGCCAATATGATCTGTGTAGAGGAAGTAAAAGTAAATTTTTTTCCCTGGATCATGGAATTAATGCTGGCACTCACCAAGCGCCCCCTCACTGTTGGCTTTGTGCTTCTGTTTCTCTTACAAGCTCTCCATGAATGGCAGCGTGCACCAGATGCCGTGCTTTTGGTGTCATTTCAGTTTGTTGTGCACCTTTCATTTTTTGTTTTCTTTCTGGTTGTAGACGTGTGTACAACTGACTCGGTCTTTACGACCATTTCAATGATGTATCAGTGCAGGAGCTCAGAGATTCTCAAACTACACAGAAGGAGACACTAAAGAATTTATTACTCAAACTCTGTACTTCAATAAATTATGTTCAGTTCTATCAAATGATTTCTCCTTATTAAATTTAAAGTTAAAAGGAAACCCCCTGTACAAAAACATTTATTTTATTTTTTTTACATTTAATAACTGCATGATGTTTGGTAAGTTAACGACTTGTCACCCAGCCCACCCTCATATTCACGTACAGGTTTACATGCATGAAACAAGCACCTGTTTGTGACACATACTCAGTCCCAAACTCTGAACCGCATGTAGACGTCTGCACAGTTATCCACGTGGACTCATGAACTGACGGAAAGTAAACCAGGAAACGTTTCCTTTGTGCCTCTTCAGAAACCTCTACATTAAATTAAAATGCTGACTAAGCTTTGATTGGCCTGAGTTCGAGTTAATGGATCTCACTGCTTCTCTGAAAGGACTCGATGAAGCCACCGTTTCCAGCTGTTGTTCCTGCTTTTCATTTCTTTAGATTTCTGTTCAAATTAAATGGATCATATTTTCTTAATTAGTGACATTTGGAGGTGTATTTTTTTCCTTTTTTTTGGACAGTCAGACTCACTGTTCCTCCTCCTGCTTTCAGTTGTTACACGAAGATATGCTGCTCCCCTCACAGCTCCATAATCACCACATTTTCATGCTAATCTGTGCTAACGTGTTTTACATTTGGCACATTTAATTGTATAATTTCCACGCGTGTGTGTGTGTGTGTCTGTCTGTCTGCGCACGTGTGTGTATTCTTAGTGTCCGACGTCGGCGTCATAACACCCGTTTAACCCGTTGTCCACGCACAGCTCCCTCTCTAATTGGTTGGTTGCTGCTGACATCACGTTTTGAACAATGACCACCGCTGCCTCTCTTAGATCCCTCTTCCTCATTTCCTCCTCCTCCTCCTCTCTCTCTCCCTGTCCATGTGACTCTTCAGCATCGTGACAACCTCCATTTTGTGGAGACTCCGCCTCCCCTTCCTGCCCTTCTCCCTCCTCCCCACTAATGGCTAATGCTATCTGTGGTTGGCGGCCGCTGTGTGCGGTGTGTTTAGTGCTATTGTTTGTTAGTACTTCTTGTTGTTTGCCGTTAGTTTCTCCATCTTTGCTGCTGCTGCGGCTGTTTTGAGGCTTGTCAGAGTCCCGGTCGGCGTGCTCTAACTCACCGCTGTTCACGGCCGCTGTGGCGTTGATGATCTTGGCGTTGGCCTCGTCTTTCACCCCTCCTGCCTCCTTGCTCTTCTTCAAGGGGCTGCTCCCCGTCGTCTTCTCCTCCTCCTCCTCCTGGTGATTGTGTGTGGCGTTCTCCTCCTCTGTGCCATTGGAGCAGCCATTCTCCCCGTTGGTCACTGGAGCATCGGCCGTCGTCTTCTCTGCCTCCTTTGCTACCTCTGCTCCGCTCTCCTCCGCCGGTGTCTTCTCAGCTGCTGCTGCATCTTTGTCATTGGACTCCTCGGTCGCTGTGGCAGCTTCACCGTCAGTGCCTCCCTCCTCTGCCACCACCTCTTCTCCTACCTCTGCGGCCTCCTCCTCCTTGGCACCCTCACCCGTGTCCACGCTGGTGGACTTGCCCTTTCGCATGATGAAGTTTTTGAGGGAAACTGCACGGCCAAAATGTGAGCGCTTGGCTTTGGCCGACTTTCCGTCTTTGCCTTCCTCTGCGGCTCCCTCCTCACCTGGAGGGGAGAAGAGAGTTTGAGGTTAAAGTTACTTTGAAACATGTGACTCAAAATCTGCATTCCTGCTGCAGGTTCATTGAGTCACACAGGATTACAGTGAATCAGTGAAAGAAGTTTCTTTTTGTGTTAGCAAATACATTGATTAAACACTAATACTAAGGGCTGTAGGCGGCACCAGGAACCCAATTTATTCTACGCATGTGCAAAAACATGCGTACGTCCTATAATTTAAAAATCACTGAACTATCGTTACCTGATGTCTGTACATCACCTTTATATCAATATCGTATATAGAAATTACTAAATATCTTAGCTCTACAAACAGGTCTCCTCTTTTTGTGTGTGTGTAGTTTTTTTTCTTAAATACATAAATTTATAAAGGAAAGCTTACATTAAATTCAATTCAATTTTATTTATATAGCTCCAAATCACAACAACAGTCGCCTCAAGGCTTTTATATCTTATATAATTAATTGAAACGCATCTTTGGACGTACCTACTGATTAAAAATATAGTGTGACTTTTCCAGTACCACCAAAATAATCAGAAACCTTTAGTGTTTTATTAATTAATGATTAATTATGCAGATTTAGTCCTCATACAGTTACTTGGCAAACTTTAATTTGCCAAGCACTAATTTAGTCTTTCCTGTTGACCTAAGCTATGCTGTAATTTGAAGTCAATTTAACTTCATAGATGTTCTTCACCTAAACAGTGTTTGACATTTTTTATACATTCTTTATCAAACAAGAAGAAAAATATTAATTTATTTATTAAGAAATAAAAACTTACATTTTATAACTAGTAAAACCAAAGATAAGCTGCCATTTCTATACTGGAATTTACCGTAAAGTGCTTCTGATGTACTTCTGTAAGTCAATTTGTTCAAGAGTTTTCTTCTGCTACTTCAAGAGTACAACAGTCCTTACTTTTATTGCTTTTATTGTGAAAGCAGGAACAGGAAGAAGCCCTTTTGGATAGATATTATTTCATTTAATCAAACTGTTTTGTTTTAGGTTGTGGTTAAAGTTTTGGCTGCTGTAACACATGAATCTTCCAAACAATACAAAACAACAATCAAAACAAAGTTTTTCAAAGGTTTTTAGCTTAAAAGAAAGAAATCAATAACAAACTTGAGATTTTTTAAATTACAACATTAAAAGAAATAGCTCTTTAATTATTTCTGTGAACCAAGGAAGGTGGAATATTTTATGAGCAATTAAAGTGTAAATCAGTTTGAATACCCCTGTTTTGTGCTCCATTTTGTGTTTTCTTTGCGCAGCCAAAAGCAGAAAGAAAAGCTTAATTTAGTCTTTCCTGCTGACCTAAGCTATGCTGTAATTTGAATTTCACATCACTCGTTGAATATTTTATTTGGGAGAATGTTCAATTACATTACCTCCCCCAGAGTTAGCAAGCCTTTAACTCCTGTGTGTGCTCGGCGGACAGCGACAGACTGAAATGAACGCAAACAAGCTGCCGGCTTCAGAAGCTGAATTTTTAAATGGTGTCCAACTGTGGTGCTGACAACAACTGTGCTGCTTAAGACCTGCTATCAAATTCTTAACTACATGTCTGCTCATTTAAAGCTTACTCTAAAATAACATGAAGCAAAAAGTCTAAAAATAAATTTGGAAATGACGACACCCAATCTAAAGACCGAGCCCCCAGTGAAGGGTCACAAGATAATTTGTGAGATTAATAAATGAGTTTAATTTGTTAACCTTTGTGTAACTTTTGCTTGTTATTTTAAAAGGAGCCTGTGATGAGGGTTACAAAGGAGGGAAGCACCAGCATGTTCTCAGTCTTCACTCATCACATATAGATGCTCAGTCAGGACCCCTGAGCGCCACATTTTACCACACTTGGTACCCTTTAGCACAATTTTTCAATGAGCAGGGTTAAAGCTGTTAGAAGGGTGAATTTATAAACAAAACATGGTCTTTCCTAAACCCGACCAAGTCTAGTTTTGGTGCCTAAATCTAACAGAGTGTATGCTGAGTGTGGTTAATGTTAGCAGCACTCAAAGCAGCACCCTTGGCTCCTTCCAGGTTAAGATCAACATGCCTATAGAATGTGGTTATGCACCTGCTGCCATTAGACCTGTCCATGTTACATAGATAGTTTGGATAACCACTGTTGTGTAACTGCCTGGACTGCAAGTGAAGTCAGATGAAGTTATAATATGTTGAACCTGCTTCATAGTACAGGTTTGGTTAAGACTGGGATAAGGATTGGTAAAGTCCATTCTGGCCATAACACGTCCAGACTTAAGTAAAGACTTTGTGGTTTATATGCTGGACTCTGCGCTGTCTCACCTGAGGCTGCAGCTGCAGGTGCATCCTCCTCCCCGCCAGGGGGGCACTCCGTGTTGGCGCGTTTGCTCCTGGGGATGACTCGCTTCTTGAAGGAGGTCCAGATCTCATTGGCGTGTTGTGTTACTGTTCCACCTCCAGCTGCCTTCTCCTCCTCGCCTCCCTCTGCTTTCTCTTTCTCCTCCCCTCCCTCCGTCTTGCCCTCCTCTGCTCCTCCCTCTGCCTTAGCTGTTTCCTCTCCTCCCTCAGCTCCTCCTGCAGACTCCTCTGGTTTGGCATTGTCAGCGGAGTCTTTGTCGGAGCCCTTGGCCTTGCCGCTGATGCCGGACATGGAGGTGTCCCTCTTCAGGCCCTGGAAGGTCCAGGAACGTTTCAGCTTCCACCTCTTCTGGCCTGACTCCTTGGAGTCGAGCGTGGAGGAGTCTCCCCCACCTCCTTCTCCCTCTGCTCCTTCCTCCTTCCCTTCATCACCTCCTCCACTCTTCTTGTGTGCCTTCTGAGCCATAAGTTTCTTGAAGGAGTGCCAACGTTTCATGTGCTTAGTAGTAGCCGAAGAGGCCGAGGCTTTCTGCTCTCCTTCTACGCCTCCTGCTGCTCCTCCTTCCTCTACTATGGAATCTGCAGTGGTATTAAGTGCTTCAGGATCTTCCAGCCGGTCCAGGGACTTGGACCGGACCTTTACTTGTTTCTGGGGCTCTGCAGCGGTGCCCTCCTTCTTCTCGGTGCTGCGATGGGAGAAGATCCTCGCCACGGGCTTCCTGATCAGATCTCGAACTGTGGATTTGGCCTCCGCTGTTTTGCCCTTCTCTGCCTTCTTCTCGTCTTCCTTCTCTCCATTTTCCACAGCTTTCTCTGTCGCTGCCTCTCCTTCTGCACCTCCTTCTGCTCCTCCCTCAGCTGTTGCAGCTTCCTCCCCTCCTTTTTCACCCTCTTTCTCCCCTCCTTCAGCCGTGCTCTCCTCGCCTCCTGCTGTGGGGGTGCTCTGCTCCTTCTTCTTCCTCCCACCCATCACCTTTCCCAGGCCACTCTTGTTGAGGAAGGAGTCTAGGAACGAGGTCTTGGGCTCAGTGGAAGTGGTGTTTTCAGAGCTCTGAGGTGGTGCTGCATCCTCACTTGCTGCCGTGGCTCCTCCCTCTTCGGTTCCTGCTGCGTCCGCCGCTGCTGTGTCATTATTCACAGTCTCTTTGTTATCGACAACCTCGCTGTTGACGGCTGTGCCGTCTTTATCAACAGCCTCGCCTTTGACAGTCTCTGAGCTTGTGTTGGCGTTTTTGGCTGCTTGCTCCACCTCTGCTGGCTTGTTTTCAGCACTTTTTCCATCTTCCTGGACCACTGGCGCTGCGCTGGCCTCCGTTGCCGCCATCTCAGAAAGGGAAAACAAACAATAACAACAAAAAAGTCTCTTCCTTCCTGCCTGCCTTTCTTTCCTGGCCTTCTGTCCTCCTCTTCCCTCACACTCTCTCACTCTCTCTCTCTCTCTCTCTCTCTCTAGTATTTCGTTCCTCCCGCTGTGGTGGTGCTCTCAGGTCATGGAGAGCAGGGTGGAGAGCAGTGGCGAGGAGGAAAGACACTCAGCATCCTACTAGTTCTCCAAACTCCTGCAAGGGGAAAAAAAAAAATAAAAAAAAATAAGAGAGGTAGAGGAAGAGACAGATTGTTAATAGTCTGAAGCGACACCATAGGCACTCAACGAGTCTGGTCTAGACTGTGCACTGAATGGGGAATGAAGTGTAAAATGATGTTTATGTAGTTATGTTTCCTAATCAATCACACTTCCAAAAATTCACCCTGTGATGAGGGATACATACACACACACCTCTTTAAAAGGCTCAGATGCAAAACCTGGCATGGTGTCATGGTCACAGGTTCTTGTAATGCATTTTTTGCATTGTTTGTTGTTCAGCACAAGTTTACCCAAGTACATTTTGGATAAACATTCAAGGGTCACATCAGTAGTTAGCAGGTATCTGTCTCGGTTTGCAAGATGTATATAAAACACCTGCTGGTAAGATCCGTCTGTTGCTGGTGTGGTTTGTTTTCATTGAGGAAAAGTATAAAACGTGGCCAGACTGCTGCTTCCAAAAATTCCTTGGTTATAACACATTTTGACAGTTTAATGAATGAATCAGCAGATCAATGAATCACACACACACACACAGGGCCAATGCAGAGTAATTTTCAACTCCGAGTCCAGACGTTTAGTGCGCACAGTCGCACACTCTCAGAGGAGAAGGTGAAAAGGAGGAGAGACGCCGATGGAGAGGCACTCAGGTGGAGAGACAATCACACAGAGGAGAGGCAGACGGAGGGAGCGAGGTGTAAACACATACATCACATGCTCCAGATAATCTCGCACTATGCTGTTGCCACAACTGACTGACCAACCAACTGGATGGCTTACTGGTTGACTGGCTGTCTTACTGACTTGCTGATGGGACGGATGACTTACTTTCATTATCCCTTGATGGCTGAGCAGTTAGTGGTGTGCGAGGCAGATTTACAGGCTGCCTGATTTGTTGTTGAACACCTCTATCATGAAGACTCAAATTCAGGTAAAAATCACAGTGCGATAACAATAAAGATGATATGAACTGCCGTCTCTCGTGTTGGATACTCTGTTCACAGACCACTTTCCTGAGGGTTTGCAGTGGTTTTTTTTAATTTTACAATGCTGCTTTTACCTTTGCACCTCAGTTACAACCATCTTATTCTAAAAATCAGTGCCATAAGCTGTTGTTGGCTTTACTTCAAATCAAGTCACTTTTATACATAGAACATTTAAAAACTGTATCTGGCCCAGTCATTTAGTATACAGAAATATACGGAGCAGAAACAACAACTAGAAACAAAACAATGCAGCAAGAAAACTACGAGGGATCTCAGATCTAACAGAAAGCAACTGAAAATACAAGGACATTTTGAGGCAGGCAGATTATTCCAGAGCCTGGGGGCAGTAACGGAGAAAGCCTGGTTTGATTTTTAGGTGAGATTTAGGGACTTAGGAGTGATCTGTGCATGACTGTACTCCTGCAACTCCTGCTGGGTGTTTCTTTTAGTCAAACAGTTACATTTTCATTTCTGTAACTGTTTTTATAAACACGTCTGACTTTCACCAAACGGCTCACATTGCTCGAAGGAAATATGACAACAGAAAGGATATCTGTGGGAACAGCAAAGAGCTACCTACAACTACCAGAAAGTTATGAAAGGAGATGAAAGGCTACAAAGTTTTATTTACTGAATTTTAAAGTTATATAGTGCAACATCTAAATGACATGATTATAAAGTCTTTACTATATTAGCTGTGACATTTGATGCCAACATAATGTGGCTATGTCCCAAACAGCTGTCTGCCAGGCTAACCGACTCACTCATTCATATATTCATGCCTGCCTACATTGAGATTTCAAAGGTTTTGTGAGAGTAGGTGATAAAAGCCCTTTTTTTTTTGCTAAACTAACTGTTGTAGTATAAAAGACTGTGGAGACAGGATGGCAGTGAAGTGTTCCATCTATGCATCATTTTTTGCTGCCTATCCGGTCAGCAGTCTTAGCAGAGATGCCCAGATCTCCCTCTCCTCAGCCATCTCCTTCAACACAGAGTCACCTTCACACCCTTCAGAGGAAGCTCCTTTCTGCCACTTGTATTCTTTTAGTCACTACCCACAGCTGGTGGTCATGTGAGAGGGCAGGAATGTAAATCGACCACTAAATCGAAAGTGTTACCGTTCAGCTCAGTTCTCCCTTTGCCACAGTAGTCCAGTACAATGGCCACATACTTCTGCACCAATCCACCAGTCCTGCACCTTTCCATCACTCATTACCAAGATCCCAAGATACTTAAACTCCCTCACTTGGGTCAACAACTTCTCCCTAACCGAGTGGGAGTAATCAAATGTTGTTTTCAGGGAGAAAACTATGGCCTCAGCGCTAATATGAAGTCTTTATTATTAAAGCTGTGACAATGCACACCAGAATAATCCAGCGAGGCAGCTTGCAACCCAAACAGCTGTACACCAGGCTGTGTGTACATTGTTCGGTTGGGCAGTACAGATAGGCAATGACAGTCAAATAGTGAAAGAATTAAAAACTGCCCTGAATTATGCAAAAATGTATGTGGATATAATTTTTATAGCCGTTTGGTATTCCTAACCCCAAAGGCCAGCTCTTAGCCTTATTTTCTTATGCTGTACTACACTTTAACATGGTTGGAAAGATATTTTACATTATTTCACTTCTGAGTTATTGATTCCAGAAGCTCAAATGGTGAATATTTTTCCAGCTTTACCAATGTCAAGCAGCACGAATGGCTTCACTCGCCATTATTTGTTTATTTCGGCACATGGGTTGCATTTGAAAAACACACAAATTCATGCAAATCACACGAACTGACTGAAAAAGCAGCAAAACATTCATGTTAAAAATACGAGAAAACAAGAAAAATAAGAGCATCTGCAGACCATGTGGCTGGTTTCTGACCCCCTGAAGGTTGTTCCTGCCTCTTGATTACAACTATGACTTATGTGCGTAGCCTTAGGTATCCTAAACACAGAAACAGATACACACTTCAGCTATCACACAATATTAAAATCACAGTGTTATTTAGCAGGTACAGGAAGAAAAAGAAAGAAACACAAATTAGGCTAGCAGCTACATAACACTCAGCCCATACATTCGCCTTTATGCCATTTTCTTTTTTTTCCAGCTGGAACTGACTTATTTATCTCTGGTTCACTGGACTTCATCAGGGTTTGTCAAATACTAGCCACCTTGGCTCCCGTTCTTCCAGTAATTGCTTTGTTTGCTGCTTTTATTTATCTGGCGACACGTTTGCTCAGACTGTTTGGAAAAGTCACATTAGCAGCTGAATTTGGATAGAGTTTATGAAGCCCTTGTTCAGATATTCGGCTTATCAATAATTCAGACGTTGATGGGCTCATCAAAATACTTCTCAAGCAAGCGTCAACTCGGGTCCATTTTATTTTGATGTGCCATTTCAGGTCTGTGTTTTGTAGGATGAAAAATGCAATTGTTTCATGGGTGCACTGCTAACCGATTACAAAACACAAGTAGTCATACAGACTGATGGGCACAATGACTCCACCATATATCACATTTCTGGCTGTTTTTCCATTGTAGGTCGACACAGCTGTGGATCACTTTAATATTGATTAATTATCATTAGTGATTGAAGTGAGTATCACAAAATAAATCAAAGAATCAAAACTGCAGGATTTTAGGGGTGCACTTTGGCTGAAATCAAATCCAGTGGGTTTATCTTTAAACAAATTAGACTAGTAGTGTCAGCCTCTACTGGCTTTGTGTTTTACATGGGCTTCAATTCAATTTTATTTATATAGCGCCAAATCACAACAAAAGTTGCCTCAAGGCGCTTTATATTGTAAGGTAAAGACCCTACAATAATACAGAGAGAAGAGAAAACCCCAACAATCAGATGATCCCCTATGAGCAAGCACTTGGCAACAGTGGGAAGGAAAAACTCCCTTTTAACAGGAAGGAATTTCACAAGGTGGACTTTGCGTGGATTATGGCAGGTATCATGAGGGTCAGACATGGCCCAAAAACACACAAGCTGGACTTGGAATAGTTTACAGGAGCTACCTGTGTGGGTGAGGTGTGGCCCAAAACTCACAGCACTCGACATGTGGCTCAACGCTGGTGGACCTGTAGCTAAGTTGAAGCAGCCTGAGTCAAAGCCATCAGCCAAGGCTAAATATTGAACTAATAAAACAGCAGATTTCTACCACATCTGGGCCAATCATTAATTGTTCTTGAATGATTGTTTAGGCAGACTAGAAAGTAGTAAACCAATTAAACCTTTGTGGTGTCTGCAGCTGTTCGTTGTTGTGTCTGAAGGGAGTTTTAATCCTGTCTTTAAACCTTCTAACAAAGTCAGAAACTCTCTTCTCACACTGCTCATTTGCCTTAAAACTTAGCTTTAAAAGTGGTATTACCAGGCTTTTTTTTTTTGGAACATTTTGCACTGAAATCAATGGATCCAAAGAAGACTGAACATCAGGATTCAGCCAAAGCCTTCAGAGAGCGGAAAGGTGCTTTGAAAAACAAAGATTGATGAGAAACTTAGTCTTAATTGAGAGAAAATGTTGCTCTGGTGTGAATTAGAGGTGACCGATCATCTCAACCACGGATTCATTAAACAGGATTTAAGGATTAATTGCATGGTGACACACAGGAGAATAAAAATCCTCTTCACTGCAGCTTTAAAACAGACACTATAGTATCAGTTGATCCAAGTTTCTATTGGGTTCTACCTCGCTGATTGAGGCACGTTCGCCCACACGAGACGAGCTGTGTCTTTGTTTCAGTTGCTCTTTATTTTGGATGGATTGTTTTTCTGTTTTTCTTCTTGGCCTCTGATTACGCTGCAGCAGAAGAGCATTAGCGTGTTGGATGGTGGATGTGAGGCTGAAGCCCCGAGGTGTTGGAACTGGAACAGCATCAGACAGAGGACGATGACAAAATGGAGGGAGGGAGTGAGGAAGGGGAGGAAGAGGAGGAGGAGTGGTGCAGACATGGGCTGATTGTGAATCGTCTCTTTTTCTGTTAGTTTGTCTGCCTCTTACCAGTCACCTCCGTCTGTCTGGTTTTTCCTCGTCTGTCTCTTTTGCTCTTGTTTATTTTCCTCTCTCCTTGCAGTCATTTTATTCCCTCCCTCTCCCTCTCATTACATCTTTGTTTTTTCTTTGCCTTTTGGTGTTTTTGTCTCTCGTTTCATACCATCTTCTGTTCTGTCTCTCCCTTTTCACTTTAATTCATTCACCTTCATTTTTCCTCTCTGCAACATTCATTCAGTTGTTTCACTCTTTCGATCTCTCCTTCCATCTCTGTCGCTGTCTCGTCTTCCATCCCTCTCTTCTTATCTCCATTTCTCTCTCATTTTTGCCTTGATGTCTTTTGTGATGCCAAGTTCTTCTTTCTGTATCTTTTGTATCACCTTTGTTCTCTTTCACCTTCCCATTTTTCCATCTGTCTCTCTCTCTCTGTCTCGATCTTTTCCCTCTAACCTGTTTGTCAGTCTTTATCTGTCAGTTTATGACCCTTCTATTCATCTTTCTGATTCTCTTAGTCCTAAATTCACAGTTTTTAGATTGTAACAGAAAAAGCCAAGCACATGTTCCCATAACTAGTCAATGAGACATTTAAATGTTGCTGTCCTCAATTGTTGGCACAGGAAATACGAGTGAACCACACATTTCAGCAGCATTTGAGTGTGATTAAGGGGTCCAAATGTCTCAATGTATGGATGAGGGATGGTCATTTCAGGCAAAAATACTATTCGATATTTACTAGGAATTGCTTGTTCTTTGGAGATCACGCAGAGCCCAACTGCTCTCAAATTATTATTGTGGTGGACTTTTTTTGGTAATTGGCTTAATTTTTCAAAGCCAAACATTCTTGAACCTGAAACAGTCCCAATCCTGGTCTCTCCTGAAAGCAACCTGTTTGAAGTGACTTAAAAAAAAAAAAAAAAAAGTCTAAGGCGCTTGAAAAAAGGTGACTGGACTTCTTTAAGTTGTTTGAAGACGTTTCACCGCTCATCCAAGAGGCTTCTTCAGTTTAATAAAAACAAAAATACTTAACATAGTGAAGCTGATTTGGTAACAAAAATTGAGCATAACCTTGGTTCAGGCCGGGCATCAAGTCAAGCTTGGCAGATTAGGTGATCTCCATGTCAGCTCACATCTGATGGCTCAGCTGATTCCCTTCCACACATGTTATTGGCATAAAACATATAGGACACACTGCTAAGCGCCTTAAGACCATCTACATTTGCTTCTGCAAGCCACGTTGCAACCCACCTCCACACCAGCTCCCATATTTTGTTCCATTGCCTAAAAATTCAAAGTCAAAAATTCCAGAAACTCAGAACAGTCTTAAAGCTAGTTTCTCCTGAAAGTATTTGAAGAAACATTCAAAAATTTGTCTAAAATAGTGAAGCAAATTTGTAAATAGAATCGACCATAGTGTTGGTTTGGCTACAGTTGAGAAATCTCACATAGGATGCACTATTTAAGCTGCTTTAGCCTTCCTACAGTCACATCTGCAAGCCACTTTGCAACCCAGCTCCTCCTTTTCATGCTGTTGTTGACTTGATAAATATATCTGCCATGATTGCGTCGTTCTGTTGCTGAGGTCCTATGAAGGAAAATATAAACTGTAGATGGTAATTTTTTTTTTTTTAAATTATCTTTTGACTACAGTGGTCCTGACCAAGATGGGAAAATGATTGTCTTTTAAATAAGCAATGAGGGAATTTGTGTGGCTTTGTTTCTAAATGACGTAGTTTGTCAAGGTCAAGTGAAGATTCAATGGGATAATGCGATTTGTCATGTTTTGGGCAGCTGTGTGTTAAGTTGAGCATTGTTCATTGATGTTTAGAAAGAGGATTAATAATCAATTTAAACTGTGTTCACTTATGCTTTTACAAAGGCACATGAAGCAGCAGGCTATGAGTCACCTTCTACGCAGGGCTGGTACAGGCAGACTCACTATGATGCAGTGTCTGTAAGCACTGTGATGGCTGGGAGTCGACAAGGTTTAACTTCACGCAAAAGACCAATAGCACGCAATTATTTCAAGCGCTACATGTTTTAATTCCCACAGAAAGACAAAGCACAACTGCCCAATCAGAGCTTAATATGTAAATAATGTATTGAGTCAAAGCACAGACTAAGTGAGAGACATGAGACTTGATACCTCTTTGTATTGTAACAGTAAACAGAGCAATACTGCTGTGAGCTGATCCATATTTTTAATTCATGAACTACCAATTTGGAACAGCAAATACAGTTTGGGAGGATGTAATGAATTCATTTTTATCAACATAATGAGAAAACATTTAATGAATACATCTGAAAGCTGCGCAGTGTTCTCTGGCAATTTACTTGATTTGTTTTCCAGGAGTGTCTTACAACTTGCAGCAACTAATCTTATAATTTCTGAGGCAACTCAAAAGTACAGCTGAGGTTAGGGAAAGATAGCCGGATGCAACATTTAAACAATGATCCACATTTCCACCAGTGCACAAAAAAATTAGGAAAATTTTCCACTGCAGAATTCTATGATTATGCTGTATAAAGCGAGGTGAGCAGGAATACATCCATCCAATATTTGGACTGGATAAAGCTCTGGTCGTGACTCAAAAAGCTGGACTGGCTATAGAAGAGAATGGGCTGATCTATGCAGTTTAATTCTATGCTGTTCCTCATTTACTTACAGCAGCAATAGAGCTAACACAGCATGGAGGAAGCTAACAGCCAAGCATCAGCAGTTTGGAGGCATTTCACACTGCTACAGTAACAGCTTTTCTTTGGATGATTTTAGTACTTGTTGAGCTTATACAACAGAAAACGATCCTGGCTTAAGGTTACTAATGTGTTCTTTTCAACTCGATTAATATTTCACTTCTCCTGTCTGCTCCACTCTGTGTGTGAGGAGGTGCACTCAGTGAGACTGTGCAGGAAAAGGAGAAAATCATGTGACTCCTACACTGACTAGCCCAAATTAATTGGGTCAGTAACCTAAAAAAAAAAATCTCACACAGAAGTGCCTTAAACCTAGAGAGGACGGCAACTCTGGTTTTGAAAAAAGGTCTATGGGAATTCTTACTTGATCTATGACTTTATGGTCTCAGTTGCTGGTTTGAAGTCTTATTTAAAACATGATCTTCATTTTATAAATTTTGGTCTCATTAGAGTCAAAAAAGAAGAAAAAACAGGGTACTCTTTAAGGAAGGCTTATTTTTTGATTGACAGGCTGCATGCAGTGTCCTTGGTTTCTCACTTAAATCCGCACCTTGCAGATGGCGACTGTGAAAATGCTCAGTTAAGGTTTCAAAAGCAGGATTTCACTAACCAGTGGCTCTGTCTACTGGTTAGTGAATATGGAGTCTACATCATAGACTCCATATTTATCCACAACTAATCCATCTTCAACACTAACTGAAGCAAAAACTTAATATTTATATACCAGGGAATATCATCCTCTCCCTTCTCACCTGTCAGCAGAGATTTACTCTGTTCATATTAGAAACTTCTAAAGTTCTGGAGGTAAACTCTCCCTGGTGTAGGTAACTTTGTCATTACACGTGGGCCTTGGGTGTCTCTCGGGTGCATTTCCAGCTGCATGTGTTTTCACTCTCTGTGATTTCAATCTAATCCTGCAGGATGCCTGTTAATGCAGCTATAATGGGGGTCAATGGGGAGGCGGCAGAATGGCCAATCACCGTTTTCCACTTCGCACTGCGATAATAGCCCTCCTCTTCACACCTTCCTGATATCAACATGGACACATAAAAACACTCAGTGCTGCATCCACACACAAATACACCACTCAGCTTCCTCATCTAACCCTTCACGGGTAACGGAGCAATCATTTCACATTCAGTGCCAAGCTCCACATTTAAAACAAGTGCTGGTCGAGAAACTGCGGAGCCAGTGGATACTTTTACTTCCAATAACAATGTCCCCACAAAAATATGGAAATCTCTGTGGTTAGCTAATGCAGCTAAAGTCTGAGTTTTATAACATCGTTATCTCACAAAATCACAGCTCACGTGAGTTAAAATCTTGACTGTTCTGTGATTTTGGCTTCATTCAAGTTAAACGACCACTCAGAGAACGTTGGGAAGTTTTAGCCTCATGTGTTATCTATCAGCTTTACGTACATACATAACTATTGATACTTTATTTTGTTGTTTTTTTCCCCCCCATGGTGACTTTCTAGAAAGAGAAATGGGAGCTAAAATAGAGCGTTTCAGACAGAGGGTGAAAGGAGGTGTAGCAATGTCCAATTTAACATTAAAGTAGGGTTTCATATAGTCGTTAACCAGTAGTTTTTTCTTACAGCTGAAAGCCAGTTGTCACATTAAAGGAAGTGTCTGAGGTTAATGAAATAAAAAGGCTGTTCTTAGTGGAGTAAAGAAAACAGCAGGAAGGCGACGTTGGTGATTCAGGGCTGGACAAGAATACTCGTCATTTACGGTTATTTAAAACAGATGGACCGTTACATGTATTTAGGAGCACATGTGTGAACAGAAAGTATTCTAAGATTCAGCTCAAGCAGCCTCAGTTTTCCTCAACAAAAAGGTTGATAACACAGCAGCAGTGGAGATGAAGCTGTCGTTAGTTT
>VUQS01023103.1:0-14095 GCA_015108495.1 Heterochromis multidens | reverse complement strand
AGAAAAAAAAAAAATAATATATTAAATAAAAAAAAAACAAAAAAAAAAAAAAAAAAAAAAAAAAAAAAAGATCAGGAACCTGTCAGGAAATCTTTTCTTTACTATCCAGGCTTTATCAGGAAAGTATTTATATTCTATCTGGACATTATCCAGAAAATGTTACAAAGTTGTTGCGATATTATCAGGAAATGATCCAGGCATTACCTGGAGATCATAAGGAAATTCTAACAATGTCTTAACAAATATCCAAGAAGTAATTCTTTTTACATAATTACGACAAATATTGGCAAATTATTGTGAGATTATCAGGAACTGATGAGGAAATTATATCTGCTGTAGAATTAAGAGTTTTGCTGGTAACACATTTCCTTTACGAATGATTATTATTGGAATAGTTGCTGTATGTAACCAACGGAGACCGCAGGAAGTTAGTGGCTCCACCGATGAAACAAAAACCTTCCTAAAATAGTAAACTAACTCTCAATTATAAGTTTCCAATAAAAACCCTAGAAGTTATAAGGTTAATTGAATTGGTTAGTGAAAAAGGGAACATTTTAATTATGTCCGATGACTTTATTTCAGCAGTGTTGGTGAGACTTTCTTTAAATCGCTGCTGACATGCAAACATCTGATAATCTGACATGTGCTCATCTTATATATAGTATTCTACATCTTTCTGATCATGATCCTTTGCTATCAGATCATTTCCAGAACCTGCTGACTTTACAACCGGATCATCTTCCTCCTCCTGCGGCTCTTAGAGTTCAGGTGGCTTTAAGAGCTCACAAAGACAAACTGACCTCAGGTGGGGTTTCCTGGACAGAAGAACAGCGAGCCCGTCATAAACCTTTAACAGTAACACTGCAGGGTCTACAGGTGGCCTGAAGCCACCCAACGACTTATCCCACTTAAGAGGTGATTGACTGTTGTAAAGACATTAAGTGGCAAGTAGAGCAGAGCAGCACCAGAGGCGTTATTTACTGCAACAGGCAGGTCAAAGGGGTTGTGAAGACACAACGACGTGGAGAGCATAACAGTTGGACCCATAATCTACAGGGTGATTTAGCTCCACCTGAGCTCTGAGGACTACCTTCACTGTATTGTCTGTATGAGGCAGCAGAGCAATAAAATCAGGGGTTAATGGAAGCACTAAGGTCTGTCAAACTTACCGCTCCAGGTCCTTCTGAGGCCTGAGAACACAAGCAAAACACAAGAAAACATGAAGAAAAGACTTGATTAAATTATTTTAAAATTTAGATCTTTTCGTCAGCAAAACTCATTTTACATTACATTGAAAGCTGCTCTTTTTGGATCATATCTCAGTGGAGCTGTACCTGAATTCCACGATGTAAACCGTCTTGAAGCCGGGCACTCTGAGGAAGGCGTCTTCAATCTGTAAGTCAAAGACAGGAAGAAAACATCAGAGAGTCAAATCAAGCTGCTGAGAGGTCAGCGCTGCCTACGCTCATTAACCCAAACTAAAGTCTGCATCATAATCATCATCAGCAACCAGACTGGGAAACTTTCAGGGCACTGAAAAAAAAACAAAAAACAACACAAAATCAGACTTTGAATAAAAAATATTCAATAACTGACAAATTTATATTTGTAAAGTGAGAATGTATTGTTTTGCTTCTGGTTTAAATTACTGTTCATTCACAGCTTTATACATTTTTGTATTGGACTATACTAGAGCAGCTTTGCATGATTCATATTTCATAACAATCCTTATGTACTTTACTCTAATACATAAGAGTACCAGAGAAATTTACAGCCACTCAGTTCATCCTCTATCTGAAACAAGCCGTTTAAGCTGCTCCCCCTTTAAGGACACCCTCACTTTTTTCTTGGTTGATTGGCTGAACAGAAAGTGTGTGGGGTTTCTGTGTCTGAGATGACTACATTAGGGATATCCCCTTTTTATGATGTCATACAAAACCAAGAGTAGAAAAAACTGTGTGAAACTAAGCAGTCTGAAGCTCACAGGGATATCTTATACATTTCTTTGGTTCTGTTCCCAGTAGGACGGGCCTCAAACACCTTATCCAGGAGGCGCCCAGGAGGCATCCAAGTCATGAGGTGGTTCAGCACCAAATCACCTTGTTGGAGGGGTTTGCTTGTCCAAGTGATCCCAGGAGCTAAGTCATCTGTGGCAAATCAACCCTGGGAGGGTTTCTTAAGTCTTATTGCTCCTGGGTGTGAGGCGAAGAGTGATTCAGAATGCCCATATGACGACTAGAAGAGTAAAAGACCATGTTAACCTGCCCAGGATGACGTTACCAAGGCCCTACCCTGGTGTCAGGCCAGGGGAAAGGGCTTGAGCCCATGTAGCCAAGCTTCATGGGCCTGCTCTCCTGTGGGCCCACCATCCACAGGCAGGGCCATAGGGGTTCATGTATTGTGAACTGATCAGTCAGGGCAGGAGTCCTTGGTGGCCTGAGGTGATTTTCTGACTTTTAAAAAAAACAAACAAATAACAAATGAATGAAGAAAATAGAGCTTCAGTGGCTTATCAGGCATAAAATACATCTGAATATAAAAACAAACTATTTTGCCACAAAAAAATTCAAATACTTTAATTTAAAACTTCTAAAATGTGACAATTTTCTCAAGAATCAGTTTATTTTGTGGTGGTTGACTCTTATAGAAAAAGCAAGCAAACATTTTTGGAATTGTCTGCATTAAGTTAGATTTTGAGTCTGCCTTTATTCAAGATAGACCTTCAGGCACCGTGGTTCTTTAGGCTCATGTTTGTTTTTCTCCAAACTCTGCTAAAGAACTGATGAAGATTTTTGGAGAGGAGTTGGTCTTCTCATTTGTCACAGACAGACTCACAGCTCAGGATGAAAATAATCTCTTTAAATTACTTTTGGCTGTAAAATGCGTGCATCTAAAAGCTCCAATGAAGGATGAGTGGACTCAAACTGTCAGCAAAAGAAACTCTGACCTTTACTTAAAACTGCAATCTGTAAAGATTTAATACACTGTGAATAATGGACTATATAAATATATGGCTTTAAGCTGTAACAGTGGAAGTGACTCTTTTTCCATATGACTTGAGTATTGTTCATGTCAGCCCTTTTTCTGCTTTAAATTATTAAGAAAAATGATCTGCTGATGCTAAGATGCACCCTGAAGACCTGCTAATTTTCATAAAGCTGGAGGTTTACAAAGTCCTCTCAGAGAGTGACCACTGAGTGCATTTTTTAAGACGTATTGGCTCTTTAACTTGGAGGTGTTCCCACTTTGTAAGACCATCACAGAAAGACAAACTGATAAATGGTTGGCCGTTCTGTTGCTTCATGTCCAGCTAAAGTTGTACTTATCTGGATAAGAACCAGCATTTTTAGCGTCTGCACTCTGCTTCTTTTTCTTCTTGTGTGTTTCTGTGCTGCAGCAGAGCTCCTGCTGTTTCTATTATCCACTTCATACTCCCTCATTAACGGGCCTGACCCCGACACTCAAACCATAAACTGGCTTCCCGCGTCACTAGCGTGGAGCGGAGCCTGAAAGCCTCCCGGCGGTTCGGGAACTCACCGGCGCTCTGCTTTCCTGGCAGAGCAGCTTTTTTCCAGCAGTTCATGGTGACTCACTGCTCATATACTGTACTGTATGTCCTCTGGAGTTTTCCAGCTCTGCTTCTGCCTCGGCGGCTCGTATAGCTGATCACTGGCAGCGGTGAGGAAACTGAGCTCGAAAGCGTGAAGAATCTTGATGCGTGAAAAACAGGCAAGGCCTTTAAAGCAGGAGCCAAACTCCTGAGTCTGCAGTTTGTGGGAAACCGCAAGCAAGTCAGTTTGGTGATGAGTGAGCATGGTGGACGTCAGAGAGAGTAGTTAAAGAGGGGGAATGACAGGAAAGAGGGAAGGGGAGGTATCAACAGGAAGCACAGAACCAAAACAAGGAGAACCAAAGTGAAAAACACTCAGAGATAAGAGTCATTTCCAGAAAATCCCTGCTGCTTCCAATATAAGGTCACACACAGAGTAGACAACAAGCTTTGGGCATTAGAAAATGCTCCTCTTTTTAAGGCCCCCAGACTCTAAGCTGCTACTTTCATTGTCTTTCATCTGTTTGCATTTGGTTTGAGCAATTTTGTGGTCAACAGACAAATACTGTAGTTACTTTAAACAGGCCTCCTGACACCTTTAGCCCCTGGAACAGTGACCTGTAGGTCTGACGTGTGTAAAGGGTTGCATAAAAGCCAAACAATATAATTATAGAACAAACATTGATCTTTGGGACTGAAAAATGAAGCCAACACCAAAAACCAAGAACTGCAGTTCCTGTAATGTCCACTTAAATCAGGCTCAAACAGTGAGTCACTTCCCATAGGTTCTCATGTTAAAATGTCTAACTTTACAGCAGAAATAAACATGTTTACGTTTATGCTGTTGGAACCTTTTGGAGAATTTTTAATGCAATTATCTGACCAATAATATGGCTGCTGTGTGATTAATTGTACTAACAGACCATCCAAGATGTCTGTACCCCTGTTTTGGTGAGTGAAATTCTAGGATTTTACTTGGATGTTAATTAGCAAGAATCTGCAGGCAAGCCTATAAAACTATAAAAAAATACCCATGAGTACACTCTAAATGCTGTATACAAGACACTGTTCAGTAATGACTCCAACAGGTTATCTTGATATCTCAGAAAGTCATGCATATCCAACTCAACATTACATGGTGGTAAAGCATCTTAAAAAGTGGACTTTACATGTCATGTCTACACAGACTCATTCAGACATAGAGCAGATTGAAAACATGATTGACTCACCCTGCGTTTGAAGTGTCTGGCCAGCTGCTGGTACTCAAAGCTGCCTGGGTCTCTCAGAGCATCGTTGTACGTTTCCTCTTTCAGTTTCATGCTCAACTCCACCACCTGGTCCTTCAGGGGCCTCGGGGGCAGAAGTAATGTGTCTATCTCGTTACCAATCTAAATGTGAAGATGGGCATACAAATATGGGTTTGGTACCAGAACATCGGGTATGAAGGTATTAGCTCATGTCAACTGATTAAACATATCTCCTTACCAAGTTCTCCTCCTCGTCCTCCAACCTGAAACCATTGTTTCCAAAAAAGTTGCCATTTACATCATAAACACTTTCCATAAGATCGGGAAAGTTGCCGTTGTTGTATTCGACCACATACTTGGTCGTTATCTCCAAAGAGGAAACAGGGGTAGACTCCTCAGTGGTGCCCAGTGTAGTACTTTGTGTACTCTCTTCAGTGAAATCCACAACTGTTTCTGGGGTGATTGCATCAACAGACTCCGGTGCCACTTCTACTGGAGTCTCAGTTATGATTTCCTCCGCTTCTTCACTTGGGGATGCACCCTCAACTGATTCTGGACTAACATCTTCTGGAGCAACCTGGACACTGTCCTTATCTGAGGCACCATCTTCCTTAGTGGGAAGCTCTTTAGGGGACTCTGGGGCAACCTCCTTCGGGGTTTCTACCACTGAAATTGTGCCTGGTTGGGCGTAAGTCACAGCTTCTGGAGATGTTTTACTTGGAGCCTCTGAGATTTCTTCCTCAGCTTCGGGGAATAATTTGGGCTCTTGAACTTCCGGTTCAATCCCTTTTGTAGTGCTCTTTTTGGTGGTTTCTGGGGGAACTTCCACTTCAGATCCACCTGGAGGTTCAACTGTTACCTCAGGTGCAAGTGTTTTTGCCCCTTCAGTCACTGGCAATAATCCCTCTGTGTCTTCTGGAACAACAACAAGCAGAGGAGTGATCTCCTCATTAGACTCTGATAGGGTCTCTGGTATGACTTCCCTAGTAAATTCTGGTGTAGTTTCTTCTGTTTCTGGTTTTTCAAACTCAGTTTCTTTCTCTGTTACCTCATCTGAGGTCTCAGAGGCAGCTTCTTCTCTGTCCTCCAATGGTTCCCCTTCAGCTGCTTCTTGTATTTTATCTACAGACGTTATAACAAAATCAGCTTTATCCTCATCTGGTACTACTTTTGGTTTTGACTGTTCTACAGATTCTCCTGTTGGTTCCTTCTTTTTGCCATTTTCTTCAACAGATTCAGTTTCTTGGGCTGGTTTTGTTGTGGGTTGTGTTTTTTCTGCAATATCTTCTGTGAGTTCTCCTTCTGTTGGTTCTTCTGTAGGTTCTCCCTTTAATAGTGGTCCTTTAGTGGCTTCTGCTTCTTGAACTGATTCTTTTGTGGGTTCAGGTTTTTCTGCAATTTCTTCACCTACTTCAGTTTGTTTTGTCAGTTCTCCCTTGGGTTCTGGTGACTTCTCATCAGTTTCTTCTACAGGTTTGACCTCTAAGACTGGTTCTTCTGCATGTTCTGTCTTTTCTGTAATTTCTTTAACAGGTTCCACTTCTTGTGCCAATTCTTCCAAAGGTTTAGTGTCTTCTGTAATGACTTCTACAAGTTCTACTTCTTGTGCCAGTTCTGTTGAGTGTTCTGTCTCTTTTGTGGTTTCTTCTATGAGTTTGACATCTTTTGAAGTCATTTCTGAAGGTTCTACTATTTCTAGAGTTTCTTTCACAGGTTTGTGAGGTTCTGGTTCGTGTAGAGTTTCTACTGAAAGTTCTGGTTCATGTAGAGTTTCTACTGAAATTTCTGGTTCATGTAGAGTTTCTACTGAAAGTTTTGGTTCTTCTATAGTTTCTTCCTTCCTTCCTTCCTCCTTTACAGTTTCTATTAATTCATCAGTTGTATCATCTTTAACTGGTTCTCCTGTAGATTCCAATATTTTCTCCTCTGTTTGTGTTACAGTTTTTACTGATTCTTCTCCTACAATAACTATTTCTATAGCTACCTCAGCCAGTTCTTCATCTGCTGTGTCCGTTATGATGTCTTCTGGAGCTTTTAATGTACTCTCCCTTATAACTGTTGCACCCTCTTCTTCTTTGTGCAGTTCTTCTTCTGTTGCTGTGACCGTTACTGTTTGAACTGCTACTTCTTCAGCAACGATCTCAATTGGCTCTTCTACATCAGTCTCTGTTGTTAGTACCTCAGGTTTCTCCAGTTTAGTCTTATTTTCCAGAACAACATCTTCTTGTTTGGCTTCTACTTTTATCTCCTCTTTTGGCCTTTCTGTTGACACCATTGTTATTTCTTCTTTGCCATGTTCCTTGGATGTAGTTACCTGTATTGTTGGAACTTCCTCAGTGAGACTGGATTCTTCATCTTTGTCAAGTTCTAAGATCAGAACAGGCTTGGAAGTAACCTCAACCATTAGTGTTGGTTTGTCCTTTGGAGTGTCTTCAACGACTGTTACTTCTATCTTGTGTGTTGTCAGAATGGAGGCCTGGGAGGGAACTTCTGTTTCTACATCTGAGGCAGATCCTTGTTTTGGAGTCACATTTATGAATATTTCAGCTTCTTCTTCTGCATCTGTTATCAGAAATACAGTTTGTGTTGCTTCTGTGATGACTTTGGTTTCTTCTTGGCTCACTTCTACAACTGCTTTTGAAGGATGTTCTATTGGAGGTGCATGCTTTCTGTCTTCAGGTTCTTCAGGAATTACTAATTCAGGTGGAAGTGGTACTGCTTCATCAACTGGCTCTGGTAAATCCTCGGAGGGTTTCTCTACAGCCTCCTCAGTGAAGACTATGTCATGGATAATATCCAAAGAATTGTCTGGAATTTCTTCAGCTTCTGGCTCTACAGCATCTTCAGTGGCTGTCTTAGAGATGTGCTCTATCGTGACTTCTGAAGGAGCCTCAGAAGTCACTTCCGGAGATAGCTTCTGCCCTGATTCCTCCACCGTGACAGTTTCTGATGCTGTGGTGGGCTTTTGAAGAACCACAACAGTAGCTTCTGTGGGGGCTTCATGGGCTACAACCTCCAACAGTGGCTCCTCGCCTTTTGGGGTAACTTCCTGAATCATCTCAGAGTCAACTATGACCACATTTTCAGGGATGATCCCAACGATCTTGTCATCTTCAACTACAGCCCCCTGCTTATCTGGTATTTCAGGGATAGTTTTGTCATCCCTTTCTTCCCGATTGATCCAATCAAAAGGCTTGTGTGTAACAGAGTAATCAGCCTCTCTAGCCACCTCCACAGTATCCTCAACCAAGCCCCCAACACTTAAAACCTCAGTGTCAATCCCTGCAGTAGACTCTTGATGTGGACCTTCAGTCACAGAGCGTGGAGGAATCCAAGAAGTGACCTCAAAGCCTAGAGTAATGTCGTCTTGCTTGGATGTGATTGTCTCTGATCCGATGATGATGTCACTCTTTCCTATAAAGTAGCAAAAAAAGAAAAAATGTAAGTAGGAGGACAAAGAAAAGGTAGAGTTTTAAGAGTTAGAACTGAATGCCATTCAGCTTTTTGTCAATTCAATCTAACCTTGAATGCAACAAATGAAAATGGGTAGCCCTTTTTTCAGCGTTTGGTTCAATTTGAATGAGAACAACAGTGAAATATGTCTATATGTACTTAAATTATCAGATAATATAACTGGGTTCTTTGTAACAAAGAGAGTACGTGTAAAATGCTTAAAAGAATGGAAGAAAAGAGACACAAACCCATCACCAGTTCTTTAGAAGTACTCAGTTAATCTGTAAACTTTACAAAAGCTTGTACTTACAAGAACCCATTAGTTTCTGAGCAGTTTTTACCTATCAGGGTTCCTCACTATTGCAGTTTTCAGCTTCGTAAAACAAGGTCTGTGCTTCACCCCTTTGTTCCAGGTTGTAATTGGCATTGACTGCATAGCTGAAGAATGTTACTTAACAATGCTAACCTGTGACCTAAAGTTCCACTGGAAGTCTGCCATGTTTTCCTTGTGGATAAAATAACTTCCAGGTCTGCCAACAAGCAACTAATCCTTAAAATTATCTGTTAAAGAGTGGCTGCACATCATGACTTCTGACAGAAGAGGTTCTGGTGAGAATCTCATTGAGATCTGGGGGCCGTATTCAAGTGGTCAGGAAAATCACAAAGACTAGAGGACCGGGACTGCCATGAAAGCATTCTGCTGTTTTCTTTCTCTTGTGTGTCGATGGGAAGACCTCACATCTGATGTACTTTGACAGAAATAGTACTGATGATGACATGAAACAGTCTGCAAAAACAGGCTCAAAATGAACCGTCTGTAGCTGTGATCTCACTAACCCTGATAGTTGTCCCGTAGTAACTCTGTCACGTCCACATTTCTGCTGCCAGTCCTCTACTCAATCTCCATCCATTGACCAGACTGCTGCCCGTAAATAGGCTTACAGATCTATTCTGAGAGCAGAGCGTGTGACGGGAATCAGCCTCCTGCACCCACTGCTACCTCACATAAGACAGATTTGGTTGTAAGGTGAGGGACTGTGGCTGCTGACGCTCTGTGCCACCAACCGGGGGGGTCAACAAAGACTTTCCATGGCTCATTAAAGAGTCACCAGTAAGACACTAATCTGTACGCACATCCATTCCATCTATCCCTCTAACTAGTTTTAAGGCCCATTCATGTATCTTTGTTAGGGCTATGCTGAAGATGACAAAACATATGTAAACTAGAAGGTTGTGGCATGCATAGGGACCTCTGAAATCAGTTTTCTTTTCAGTCTATCAGTTTTGAACCAAAGTCCTGACAGGAGTGGGTTCAACAGCTTTCTTGACCCACAACTTATTTGCGAACAATAGACAGCGATAACACCTTTCTCTGCACAAATCTGCTGAGATGCATCTTTGGAGATGTATAAACTAAGTAATCAGCAATGGTAAATCTTGTGTAAACCTGTAGCTACACGTTGAGGTTACGGTGAGCTGTGATTGGCTATGGTTCAAAATGTGTTTCTGGACAAAGCTGTACTTTCTGACCAAACAGAGTAAACTCTAGTCTCTATCTCCCAAGTTACTGAGTCCAAAAATATCTTTATGTACTTTATGTACTTTAAAGAGACAACCTTTGGCCAGAGTTGAGTAAGTTCTGCATAACTGGCTTATACTGACCAGGGGACAGATCTCAAATAACAAATGTTGCCATATGAAATGATCACAGTGACCAGAATAATTTCTGATGACAATAAAGACTATGAAGTCACCATTTAATATTTTTGAGACCCAGCTAGTTTGTTCCTCTGAAAGTTTTTAAATTCTCAACATTTGCAACCCCACACTAAACATGCAAACAGGAAAAGCCTTGAAGAGCGAGCTTCTGGTGAGCTTTTACCTGGTAAGGTCTCCGTCACCGAGTCTCCACTCTGAGTCTCTGAGCTGCAAGACAAGCAGAGACAGACAGCAAAGCATTTAGCAAACATGTGATTCACCTCCTCCAATATCCAACAGAGAGAAATAAAATCAAACAGAAGCTTGTATGATATAAGATGCTCTGCTTTAAACATGCATTTGCATCTGTAACAGTAAAACACCATATAACCAATAGCACAGTTAAAGCTTTTTTAATATGAATACTTGTTAAATTACTGGGGTTTTTTTTTTTACTCTTCTGTGACAGTGATGCTGTAAAGTCCAAGTTTGCGCAGTAAAATAAGATTCTATGTGCTGCAAAAGCTGTATAAAGCATGATAATATAACTTTTAAAGGGGAACTTCACCTGTTTTAAGGTTTCTATATGTCCTTGCTGTTTCCCAGCACAGTTCAAGAACAAGTTTATATTCTTGTATTTATGTCCAACATTTACCAAGGAGAAAATCCTACAAGTCCACAAACCCTGGCGCCCAATTCATTGTCAACATACACAAAACATCTGTGAATCCTTAAAATAGTTGGCATTCCCCTTTAAATTCATTAAACTGCAGCCATTCCCTTGCAGCTGGACAAAGGCATTTTTATTAACAAAAACCACACAACTGTAAAAATAAATAAATAAAAGTGAGGCAAGCCAAAGAAAGCAGAGACAACAAACAAGCCGCGCACGCAAGCACTCCAGTTTCTCTCCTCCAAACACTAAAACAGGCTGGCGTCCGGCTCAGCGTAAAAAGCAGCAAAGCTCAGTTTTCTGTCTCTGGGCTGGAGTCGTTAAAACTCTTTAAAACTCTAGATTAGATTTAGATTAGAAGTTTAATTACACCTTTTTATTTATTTTTTTACTCTGTTACATTTTGATTTTAGTGCTAATGCCAACAAACTAATATGCCAACAAAGAGTTAGCATGTTTTCACACAACTGAATAACTACTGGATAGAACCATTAACATTTAGCATTGCTATAATGCTAAATGTAGCACGTTTATTTCAGTATGTTACTCTGCTACTGTATTAATATTTAACATGTTATGCTTGGCATTTAAACTTGAAAAGGACAAAATAAAATGAAAAATAACTTTTCAAACAGGTTTTTAAGTTAAATGTTAACATGTTAACTTGAGGCATGTTGTTAAAGCTAAACCCAGAAAGCAATCTAACCTCACCTTTACTTGGTGAGGCTTCAGTCACACAGGCCTAGAGACCAGTTGGCAACCCCCCTAGCAACCTCTGGTCTCTAGGGAAAAATGTGTGTTTCCTGACTGGTTGGCAAGTAGTTGCTGGAGGTTGCTGGCAGTTGCTATGCGAAATCGGTTGCAAAGACAGTGCTACCCCAAAAACCTCCTTGTGACTGCTTTGGTTGCTAACAGACTGCTGCAGGTAAACCCGCCATTTACTTTCCAAGTAGAAGTTGCACCTTTTAGTAAGCAAATAAGTAAGTAAAGTTTATTTGTAAAGCGCTTTTCACAGACAAGCAGTCACAAACACATGTTGGTTGCAGCAGTAAGGCACAATTTCTACTCTGAAGGTGAACTTTTTCCTTTTCTGGTTTGTGTTGCACTTTTTATAGTTTCATTACCACTTGGCAAGTGTTTGCAGACACATATGTTTGCAAAAGTCAGAGTCTTCCATGCAAACTACAGTTGATCACGGAAATTTGCTAGCAACCAAAGCAATTGCAAGAAAGTTTTTGGTGCAGCACCCTCTTTGCGACCGATTTCACTTAGCAACCTCCACCAACTGCTCACCAAGCAGTTGGGAAATACACATTTATCCCTACCAATCAATGGTTGCCAGGGTGTCACTGATGGGTCTCTAGTCCCATGTGACTGAGGCCTAAAATGAAGTACTTTATTCAGTTTAGCTTATTATTGCATGTGTTAATTTCTTACACTCTCCATATGTTAGCATGATAAATCTAGCATGTTAAGCAGGACCTATTCTGCTTTTTCTTAATTTAATAAGCAGGGGGACTTTAAAAATATAGGAGCTAAAACAGGAGCTAAGATAGAGGATGAAGTGGAGGGCTGCACAGAGGTTCGGTATAAGATAATTAAAAAACTTTTTTAACTGTCAATCAATCAAAGCTACTCCAGTAGAGTCCCAGAATCAGAACACAGAGCACTAAATGAGCAGAACAGGTCCCCTAATTCCACTGCCTAACTCCAGCCCAGCTCTGTAGTTGGTGTTCAGTGTCTGCAGGCCTACCTGCATGGAGGAGGGCTGATGGGCACACTGCAACAGGTGATCAAACACAACACAAGTGTAAATACACAACCACCACTTTCAGTCTTTGAACTAATCACTGCTGGTGCAAAAAGTCTAACAAACCATTTACTTCACTGTCACGTCCTCAAAAATCTTAGCGAGAACACTGATTAAACTTTATTTACTACTGCTGGGCTATACATAGTGCATAAAATCACACTTTGAATTCGTGTTGAAGAATGTGTTATTGAAAAATGTGTATTAAAGTAAGATATTTTATTTTAAATATCACTGACCTATTACGTTAAAAACAATATAAGAAATCAATAACCTATGAATTACATGTAGACTGTTTACAATTAACAGTATTATTAAAATTATTGGTGGTTGGTGGCTTGGAATTTTTCAAATATCAAATATCCCCATCTGACCGGACTACCACATTTACTGTTTTTTACTTTCGAAGAAATCAGTGAACATGACACGTCACTTAATGATTTCTTAAATCTATATTTGTACAGCTTAATGAAGACAACACATTTGACTGTCTAATGTTGTTAACTCACATGTTCATTGCAGCAGCCAGAGCAACTCTCTGAAATAAAGAAAATCACATCATCAGCAAAGAATATCACCAGACTTTATTACTTCTAACAGAAGCACAAAACTAGTTTGTTTTAGCCTATTAACTTTAATTTAATGTGGCAAGAGAATAATGGACAACCACAGCTATCATCTTTTCATAAGTTTATAATCATGAGAGGAGTGGACATTGACAAATTTTGCAAAATACTACCATCTGAAAGCAGGGCTGCAACTTAAAAATATTTTGATTATTGGTTAATATGTCAATATGGTTTTAACACACATTGGTGTTCTTACACTTCTGATGAGGCTTTTGTGCTCCTCTGATTGGCTGAAGAATCTGCCGATGTCCATGACACTGACAGAGCCATCCATGCAGCGGCTCACCCAGTCCTGGTACTCCTCCCGCTCTGGCAACCGGTCCCAGAAAATCTTGAAGGCCTCCCAAACGGTCTCTTGACAAACTAAAATACACAGACACCTGTTACAAACCTAAAACTGAAAATCAGAAGATCCTGAAAAGTAAAATTTGACTGCTGGGTCCCCATAAGTGAAAAAAAAAAACAAAAAAACAACAAAACAAAACAAAGTCTCTGTAAGGCTGCGATTTGTCAGGTTTGGGGTCCTCACAAAGTTACATAAATATTTTAGACCTAAACCTGCCCCCAAAAACAGATATTTCAAAAAAAAAAAAAAGTGTGTTTACATGCACATTAATAATATATACTATGTTGCCAAAAGTATTCGATGTCTGCCTTCATACACATCTTGAGTGACATCCCATTCTTAATCCATAGGGTTTAATATGATGTCGGCCGATCCTTTGCAGCTATAACAGCTTCAACTCTTCTGGGAAGGCTTTCCACAAGGTTTAGGAGTGTTTATGGGAATTTTTTACCATTCTTCCAGAAGCACATTTGTGAGGTCAGACACTTATGTTGGATGAGAAGGCCTGGCTCGCAGTCTCTGCTCTAATTCATCCCAAAGGTGTTCTATCAGGTTGAGGTCAGGACTCTGTGCAGGCCAGTCAAGTTCTTCCACACCAAACTCACTCATCCATGTCTTTATGGACCTTGCTTTGTACTCTGGTGTGCAGTCATGTTGGAACAGGAAGGGGCCATCCCCAAACTGTTCCC
>VUQS01023097.1:0-10880 GCA_015108495.1 Heterochromis multidens | reverse complement strand
ACAATTTTGTTGTATATATATATATATATATATATATATATATATGAATAATATATAATAATAAATAATAAATAATATATAAATAAAATTGAATTGAATTGAAATTGAATTGAATTGAAGAAGTTTTGTTGCTGCTGGTACTGTGTGACTCCTTTAGGTTTGAGGTTCCAGCTCATCTCTGAGTTCATTGAGCAAATTTAGAATTAGGTGGCGTGGTACATTTTTTTATCACATCTTTGTCTGGCATTCCTAATAAATTGACACGTGGGGAAAAATGTCTCACTTTTAAATCTCTGTGATGACTCGTCCGCTCAACAAAAACTGCCGCCATATCAAGCGCAAAAAATAAGACACGTTTTATTTTTGGTGCTAAATATCGGCACCATTAGCAATAATTTGCGTGTCACAAACGTTAGTAAAGCAGTTTGCACGCTTGATTTAAATATTCTCCTCCCTATATTTTTGCACCTGGAGAATGAAACTCCCTGAAAAGTCTTGTCACTGCGCTCTTTGTAAACACTACTACAGCAAATCTGGCCCATACAGAGATGAGGATTGGCTCACTTTGGACAAAGTGTTTACACAACACTGTAGCTCAGGTCAAGTCTAGTGTCCCCATTAAAAGTGAAATTAGATCATTTTAAAAACAAAAGAACCAAAGTGTAGGAAACGGAAAGGTTTTAATGCCAAGTAAACAGTTACTGGTAAAGGGGCTCTCCCAGCTCTTCCTGAAGGTCATAAAGTCGTCTACAAGCACCTTTCTAATCACTAACATGAGCACTGACTCATGTTCCCAAAAAGCTGAATCTGTTCATCTGGACGTGGCGTTTTCAGTGTATCATTCCAGTGTATCATAAATTCTGGTCTCTTTCATTTTGATAGTCTTGGACCACACAATGTAATAAATTCTGGCTTTAATTGTGAGTTTACAGTTAACCCCCGTCAGCAGGATCCAACTGGGTCAAACTGCTGTGTTTTTTTAAATAAAGTCCCTTATCAAAGTGAATAAATAGAGGTGCGTTTGAACCAACTACCAACAGTGCCAGTGTTCACCTGCACCCGACACCATGTTCCACGTAAGACTCAGCAGCACAGTGTGTGAGTACACAATCAAGGAATGATTTGCTTTATTGATATTTAGGAATTAAATTCTGAAATCTATGTTTCTGTCTGACGAGAATATTATTTTATATGTAAGTGAGTTTTCTGGATGTTGGATGGGACTCATTGTGGTTTTGTATCATCTGTTAATGTGTTTCACAAAGTGCTTGATGTCCAAACGTATTGCTTGTTGACAGCCTTAGCAGCTCTGTGAGGCTGTAAGCACAGTGGTCTTTGAGCTGAATGTAAATGCTGAGCAAATTTTATTGTTACCATACGAGGTGCATCTTCAGCATGTTAGCATGTCAATATTTACTGAGTGCAAAGTTTAGCAGAGGCTGGAGGGAATGTCCTGATAATTCTAAACCTCCAGAGTCAGCAGGACAGATCCTCTAGGGTCTGGTTTTCAAACAGTTTTTGTGCACACACACCATGAAGCAAGCATAAATTATAAAGCACACCTGTATTCCTATCAGTGTAAAAATCCATAAAACCCAAATATTGTCAGTACTGTTTTATTAAATGTATCGTCACATGAGGGCACCTCTCATCACTGTGTAGTTCTTCCCTTTGTAATAAGCTCCACTAACACATATCGCTTTATGAGACATGTTCACACAGTCCAACAAACCGCTGCCTCTGGTGCAGCTTCAGAGCTCTGATGAAGTGATGAAGGTTTCACTGTAGTTTCTATACACATTTTTTGTGCTATTGGTTAGTTATTGGTTGCTTATCTCAAGAAAGTCATAAATTTTCCTCCATTATAGATGTTGTTATCTTCTTATTAATTACAACATTTAACGTTTCATGCTGTAATAATTCCCACCATCCACTGACTCTGGGTTCTCTCAGATGGTTTCAGGGATGTTCTTTGCTTAGTGAAACTCTGCTTCATGTGCAAAGCCAATTTATCTGTTTTGGCTTTAATACTTTACATACATTGATAAATTGGACTCAGGGACTTTCATATTTACTTTATCTTCATGGTAAACCATGTTAAACTTTGTACTAAACCACACAGATAATAGTGGACCGGTATTAGCAAACATTTGGATAAGGCTGTGATTTTATGACACCCGTTCCATAAAAGCCTCTGAACTGTTTGCATTAAGGATTAGATGTGATTTTTCTGTTGAACTAGTGGGTGTATTAAAGGAATAGGCCTCAAATCAAAGATATCTAATATATAAGTATGTTATACAGGCTAGTGGGAGATAACAATGTGAGGGTGAAGCAACATTATGAGTAAAAAGACTTTTATTTAATTTACAGATGCAAGAAAATGTGCAAAATTGGAAATTGTTAACATTAATATTCAGTGTGTATGTTTGAAAAGGACGATGAAAACAAATTTTCATTGAAATATTTTGTCTTGCTTCAATGAACTAAAACACAGTTGGACACTGATGTTTGTTTTTCAGTGCTGGCAGTGACCTGTTTGCTCAACATAGCAGGTAAACAGTGCATGCTGTAAGAGTCAGTGTATTATTACAGAGGGAACAGAGCTCATACTGCTTTACACTCGCCTCATGTCATACTTTCATATCTGTTTTCAGATGCGTACTCAGAGAAAGTCATCACCTGTGAGGACGGCGTCGTCCATCGGCTGAGCTGTGGTAGGACTCAGTGAGCAGCACATTTAGGTCTGAACGCTGAAACAAAGTGACTCCACAGGGACATGACGTGTAAAGTCAGCACGCATGAAAGTGACGACTTCAATTCAATACTTGATTGTCCCACAAGTGGAAATGAGTTTAGCAGCAGGGGTAACAAAGACAACATACATGGGGACACATACCCAATGAGTAAAGGTTTGCATAAGAATGAGCAATATCACAATAAATAAAAACAAAAGCAATAAATCGGCAATAAAAATAGCAACAATAAAAAAGCCACAAAGCGCCTATTTGTGGTTGAGGAGACGGGTTACCGTAGGGATAAAAGAAACCTGGAGTCTTTCGGTCTTCATCGCACATAAACCACGGCCAGAGGGCAACAAGTCAAACTCACTGTGGAGTTGGTGGTTCAAACAGTAATAATAGAATGAGCCTTCATCAGCACATGCTTGTTATAAATGGCCAAAAGTCCGTCTTCCAACACCCTGAGAGTTTGTTCCTAACCGATCTTCTTCAGATTCAGGTTATCAAACCAAGCAACGATACCAAAGGAAAAAAAACGATTCAATAAAACTTCTGTAAAACAAAGACAACATTTCAGACGAGACACTAAAAGTTCTCATTTTCCTTAAAAAGAACAGTCTTTGCTGAACTATCAACATGAGGCTCAAAACACAGTCTGTGTCAAGAACAACCCCTAAATACTATAATAATACAATAATACAATATAATACAATCTCAGTGTCAGCAGCTTTAATGATAGTAGGTGGTGAACTATAAGAAGACTTCCTGAAATCAGTAATCATGTCTTTTGTTTTTGACACATTTAATGAAAGGAAGGATTCATCACACCAAGCTATAAAATCCTCTATAGCCTCCCCACGGCCTGTCTCGTCCTCCACAAGAAGACTAACGATCATCGTGTCATCAGCAAACTTCAGGATGTGTCTGTTAAACTCTCTGAACATCAGAGAGTGCACTGTTCACCCAACTGATCAGACTGGGATCAAGCTTAAAGTGACTGCAGACGAGAAGTCAACAAATAATAGTCTTGCATGAGTGTTAGGGCCCTCAAGATGCTTATACAGTTTTCAAGATCCATCCATCCATCCATTCTCTTCCGCTTATCCAATTCAGGGTCGCGGGGGGGCTGGAGCCTATCCCAGCTGCCACAGGGCGAGAGGCAGGGTACACCCTGGACAGATCGCCAGTCTGTCGCAGGGCTAACACAGAGAGACAAACGACCATGCACGCTCACATTCACACCTATGGGCAATTTAGATTCACCAATTAACCTAACCCCTCTAACTGCATGTCTTTGGACTGTGGGAGGAAGCCGGAGTACCCGGAGAGAACCCACGCAAACACGGGGAGAACATGCAAACTCCACACAGAAAGGCCCCGGCCAGATGGTGGAGTCGAACCCAGGACCTTCTTGCTGTGAGGCAACAGTGCTAACCACCAAGCCACCGTGCTGCCCAGTTTTCAAGATATCATTTTCAAATTTTGTGTGATGGTAGATACCAATAACAGCTCGAGCTGATTTCATTTTGGTGAAAATTGGATCATGGTCACGGTCAAGGTCACACCAAATGTGAAAATTAGTAAAAACTTTTTAATACCCACAATTTTTATGGATTGTCTTCAAACTTCACAACAATATACTAGGCCTTGGTTGGCTTAGCATTTGACCTTGACCATCATTATATTACATTACCTTCATGTTAGTTCCCAAGGTCAAAGTTGACCTTGAAAAAACATTTCAAGAAACCATATTGAGTATAATATATCATATGAAATATATCATATGAAAGGGCATGGAGAGAGCTGTACAACACATTTTTTTTATTTTTTCAATATGACGCCCTACGACGTCACAGTGACGCTGCTGAAGTCAGCATGTTTGATGTTTTATGATGTTTTTATTGACTAGCCCTTGCCCTTTGGGGGGAGTTGCGCTCTCTGAGTGCTGACAGCCCTAAGATCAATTCATTTGTCTGTAATATCTCAGTTTTCACATTTACTTTTCTACTTTATTTATTATTTATTTAAAATAATAATCCTAACTCGTGTTATTTTGAGCTACATTAACTAAGTGAAACTAGAGGCATTGGGGAAATAAACACAGGGTTATGGAAAGGGAAAATAATACAGGTATAAATATATATGTATTTGTAAATATGTATGTTTTTTAAAAAATGTATAAATTCATGAATAAAATGGGGAAATAAATAGGAAATACATAAACAAGGAATTGAATACAAAATAAATAAGTAAAATAACATTTTATTTTATTTTATTAACATTTTTCTTTCATTATTAATTACTTAATTTTTGTACCATAAATAATTTAGAATTGTGAATTTATAGGAATTTCTTTATGGAGTCATTTATTTTTAATTTAGATTATTTAAGTTTCTGACCTCCATAGAACCGTTTATTAGGTTATTGGCATTGAGAAGTTTTTGAGGTTTTGTGTTTTTTATATACACTTTGCGCTCTTTTCTTCCTATTTAAATCAGGGAAGTCTTGGGAAAAAGAGTTTAGTCTCATGTTTTTACAGGGGAAACAATGTAGGCAGTGAAATGGGAGAACTTCACATTCATTGGAAACCTTCACTGCCCTCTGGTGGGTTAACCTCACAGCTACTTGCAGTGATGCCCTGAAAACTGCAGTGAACTCTGATTTTTATGCTGCTGTTAAATAATGTGCTGTGGGTTCTGAAGCTGAATCTGTTTGGTGTGTGACAGATTATGGAGTGATCAGTGTGAAAACAGCTCTGTATGGACGTGCAGACAGAGACACCTGCAATGAGGGCAGACCTCAACAACAGCTTACCAACACAGAGTGCTCTCAGCAGGGAACTGTGGACGTCCTCAGAAGGTACAAATTCCAAAATCCTAAACTTCTGCTCTGAATGAGGCTCCTGCGTCTTACAGTCAGCTACGTGTAAACATCGCTGAGGTTTGAAAAAGATTGTTGGGCTGCAGCTGATAAAAGTACAAATGCATCGTCTCTAGATTCAAGATTTAAATTAGTATACAGTTATCACGCTAAGTTATCATGTTCACACTAAGCTCCAAAGAATTTTATTGCCTGTGTGTCAACCACACTTTCTAAAGGCAGGTCCAGTCCAAGCGTCAGAGACCTTTCTTCCTTGTCTTGGTGATATCACAGTCTTTGTTGGATTTGGTTTTGGTTTAGTTTAAGTTACGCAGTCTCATCATTCTCACAAACCCACACTTACACTGATACCACTGATGAACACGCTTCATATTTCAGTTTGTCTTTTTTAAAAATGATTTTTAAATTGCTTACAGTAAATGCTCTGATTGACCATCATCTATAATGTCCTTTATATTTTTGTTGTGGCACAGGAACCAGGCCATGACTGTAGCTTCCAGGTCTAATAAGTTAAGCCTATGCTTTAGCCTCATTATTGGCATAATAATTATTCTAAAAGAGGCAAATTGACCCTTGACAGATCACCAGTCCATTACAGGAGCAAAATAAACAAAAGTAAATAAACTTTTAAGAAATGGTATGAATATGTTTGGGAAAAATCTAGCACAACTAACCAGTAACCAACATTCAGCACTGGAAACCCCTGACACGAGTTACACTAAAAGGTTTTTGTGTGTTTTGTTCAGGTGTGATGGGAAGAAAGTGTGTGAACTGGGTGTGAACGAAGTCCAAAATCCTGATCCTTGTGTTGGCACCTACAAATATCTGGAGACCAGCTACATCTGTTTACCAGCAAGTCAGTAACACACCTGCATGAAAGTAATGAATGAAGCAGAGCCCAGAAAGAAGCTTTTAGCATTTAGTCAAGTCAGTTTATTTATATAGAACATTTAAACACAGCAGACGTTGAACAAAGTGCTGCACAGCAAGTAAAATCATCAAAAACCAACACAAATGATTTAAGAACAAAAGGATAAAAATAATTTAATAAATAAAATATACAATTTTAATGGTAAATAATAAAAAGTAATAAAAGTAAAAGAGATGCACTGAAGAAAATGACACAGTAAGTTAAAGCTAGTCTGAAGCTGAAAAAGCTCATGAAAAGAAGCATGTTTTCAGTTGGGATTTGAAGATTGTTAGTGAGGAAGATGACCTGATGTGAGGAAGAAGATGGTTCCAGGGTTTTGGGGTTGTGACTGAGAATGCACGGTCGCCTCTATAGGCCAATCAGGAATTCAGAATTACCAGAAAGTGCTGATCAACAGACCTAAATGAGCGGCATGGGACAAAGGCATGTACAAGATCTGCTAGATAACGATAAGTACTTTTACGTAAGCAACAATATTTTAAAATGAATCCTGTACTTCAGGAAACCGGTGCAGTGATTTAAGAATGGGCCAAATATGATCACGCTTCCATGGACGTGTCAGGAGTCCAGCAGCTGCATTTTGAAGCAGCTGCAGTCGTGTTATAAGTATTTTACTCAATCCAACAGATAACGAGTGTAGTAATCCAGTCTAGATGTAACGAAAGCATGAATGACTTTCTGTAGGTCATAATAGAAAGAAATGGTTTAACTTGAATTAAAAGTCTTAATTGAAGAAAGCTGGCTTTAACAGCTGCTTTGATCTGCGAGTCTAATTTAAGAGGAATCAAAGATAACATCAAGATTTTTTACCTGAGCTTTAAGAAATGATGCCAGGGGTCAGGATCTGAAGGGACAGGAAAAATGTAACTGCCTGCTGATGAGTGGGATGAATCACTAAAATTTCAGTATCATTTTCATTGAGGCTGAGGAAATTTTGTGAGAGCCAAATTTTAACCTCAACTAGACAGCAGGTTAAAGATTTAGCTGAGATACACCCACCACCCAAAAAGCTGTTAACAGTAAATCTTTCATGAAGATGATAATTGTGTTTCTAGTGTAATCAGCTCTTCAATGCTGCCATATCTAATCTGAGTGACTTTACTTCCACAGTTCACCTGGTCATATGTGAGCACTCGTTTGCACACCTGCACTGTGGTAAGATCAGTTTTTTATGCGTGGTAGCTTTATTGTTTTTGTATTGCATCTCAGCTCCCACGTCAGATTTGGACTTTCAAATTTGAATAACTCAGTTCATGTTTTAGGTGAATAATTTCCAGTTTCATTCTAGTTCTTTTTGTGTATTATCATTTTTATTTCTCCTAATTTAATGTTTTCTTAACATCTGCTTGTGTTTATGTAGATTTTTAAGAGAATTCATCTAAAGTAGATTTTTAAAACATTTTTCCTTCTGATTTATTACTTTTTTCTTTCATTTTTTAAATTTTCCTTATATGTGCCACAGCCTCCCATTTTCTATTTATCTGATGTGTTATTTACATCCATGTTATATTTAATAAATTTGACCTGTGTTAAATGAGTTATATGAATAAATGTTGATTGGTTGGAATATCTTCTGCTCCTCCTCTTTTTGGCAGATGAAGGGCAGGTTATATTCTTGTACGGTGCTGATTTTGGACGCCGTGATCAGAGCACATGCTCCTACAGACGTCCTGCCTCTCAGGTCCAAAATGTCTACTGCTCAAGTCCCACCAGCAAAGTCGCTGAGAGGTATCATTTTCCTCTTGTTACTGATTTAATCTGCATGTTGTGGTTGCAGGTATTTATGCAGCTAAATCTAAAACTTCATATTCCTCAATGCACATTAAAGCCTGTGCTCTGCATCCACAGCTGTAACGGGAAGAACAGCTGCACCATCAGAGCAAGCAACTCAGTGTTTGGAGACCCCTGTGTCGGCACATACAAATACCTAGAGGTGGCTTACGTCTGTCAGTGTAAGTAGCTTAAATGATAATGCAGATATTTCCACACACTACAAAGAAATATATTTATTTATTTAAATGCTCTGATATGAATATGTTGTCTGTTCTTTTGCAGATCCTGTGTGAACAGATTTAAACTGCAGGTTTATGACAGTTTTTTATTGAGAATTAATCAGCAAAATGATTTCATGAGTCTGTCATTAGCTTCAGTGATTTTGGTGACTTTGTCTGTGATTTAATCAACTAAACTGTGAAGCTGATCAAATTATACAGGTACCATAAATCTGAGTTTAAAACACCTGTGACTGTCTTTTTTACTACCCCAGTATCAGCTCTATGTCATCTGATTGTTTTAAAACTGCAACAATTGATTTTATTTCTCATTTAATTATATTTTGATGCATTTTTTTTGCCTCAAGAAAAACCTTTTGATTGGTGACTGTATTTGAAATGTGCCATGGAAATAAACCTGCCTTCCACTTACTGGCTTTGTCTTATATAACCACAACATTAAACCTCCACCCTGCTGTCAGAGTTTAGTTTTATTATCATTTAACAAAGGAGGTTCAGTTATTCAGATCATGGCATTAAAAAGCACATTATATAAAGCGCCTTGAGGCAACTGTTGTTGTGATTTAGCACTATATAAATAAAATTGAATTGAATTGAATGGAACATCTTCTCTGGACAGACTCACTCAGCTGCAGGACTCGACTGTGCAAAACAGCAACATTCACATATCAGAAATGGTCATTTCAAACAAAAGTAAGCATACATTTGGCATTAGAGTGCAGACCACTCACTGATCTTCTGCCTACACAGTTGACAGTTTGGTTACAGGGCCATGTGTCTTTTTAACTTTTCTTACCTTTCCTTTATGTGTCTTTATGTGTCTGCAGGAATGTCTTAAAGGTCTGGATGACCTCTGAGATGATCATATTTAGCTCATATGATACATCAAGCATTTCTTCTCCACTCCCCTCTTTTCCCACCTTCAGTAGAAAGGAGACATTTCATATACTGTAACTTGTTTTGAGCATCAGTCTCTCTCTCCCACATGTTGATATGAGCTTTTAAAGTTTCAGCAAAATGCACTTTTTGAAGTTTTGCTTGTTTCTGTTCCTCACATTAAATCGGTGCAGATTTGCTATTAAAACTATAATATCAGCTGCCTGTTTTCATGTGGATATCTTCTGTACTTCTGAAGTTATGAAGACTCAAAAATGACAGAAAACATAAAGCAAATTAAAAAGCTCAAAATTTGGGGTGATGGTGGTGGAAAACTCAAAGCTGTGAACCTGGGTACTATGAAGTGCAACATACCCAGGATATTGTTTCCTTCTTTGACTTCATTGACCCTAACATCACCTGTGAGGCCAGGTAAGTGGTCACAAAAAGGTGGTTGCCAACATCTTAAGTCAACCTATGGTTTCCCAATCTATTGGATATTAGAACAACAGAGACATTAAACATATAATAAAGGCTGAAAGCAACACAGCTGTGTGTGTGTTATGTGTGTGTGTGTGTGTGAGAGAGGAAAGTGCTGCATGAATGAATGCATGGATTAAGAGCTTTGGTCAGTAAAACTATTTGATAGTGAGACTGTGTGAAGCCAACCAAACACCAACCAGCTCCAGGACACCTGTCTATCAAAGCCCCCATGTTTTTTACTGTGTGGAGGCTGATGATTGGTTGTAACTGAGCTCTGCAGGTGTCAATATGAAGTCACGTCACTTTGATTTGCTCGCTGCACATTGCTTAGTAGCTCCTAGTTGGTTTCTAGTGGACATTCCAGTCTCTGGTTGCCCCGGCAACCCTCTTCACCCCTTCATATGTCAGCCGTTTATCATCACTGGTCGTTGTTTCAATCACTTGTGTCAGAGTTGAGAAAAGTGTATGGCATGGATGCTCCTTTACATTCCCCACATGCCAAGCAGATGCCCACAATTCAATTCAATTCAATTCAATTTTATTTATATAGCGCCAAATCACAACAAAAGTCGCCTCAAGGCACTTTATATCGTAAGGTAAAGACCCTACAATAATACAGAGAAACCCCAACAATCAAACGACCCCCTATGAGCAAGCACTTGGCAACAGTGGGAAGGAAAAACTCCCTTTTAACAGGAAGAAACCTCAGGCGGAACCAGGCTCAGGGAGGGGCAGCCATCCGCCGCGACCGGTTGGGGGTGAGGGGAGGAAGACAAAGACATGCTGTGGAGGAGAGCCAGAGATTAATAAGAGCTCATTAAATGCAGAGAGGTGTAAAAACACGGTGAGAGAAAGAGAAATACTCAGTGCATCATGGGAAACCCCCAGCAGCCTAGGCCTATTGCAGCGTAACTAAGGGAGGATTCAGGGTCACCTGATCCAGCCCTAACTATAAGC
>VUQS01023095.1:56350-69306 GCA_015108495.1 Heterochromis multidens | reverse complement strand
CCTCCCTACCCCTTTACCCCATCCCTTGCCTCACCTACCTTCACCACTCTTTAAGCCCATGAGTCTATTTACTCACCCGTTTGTTTGCCGAGAGCGACAGCATACTACCCCTCCTCCACCAACACCGCCAACCCAGACACCCTCTGCTCCTGCTCCTTTCCCCCCTTCTTCCTATCCCCTCTATCATCTTCCTTAGAGATATGAGGAGCGAGGTGCAACACTTTCCTCTTCCTGCTCTCCTCCCTCTCTCCAGGCGCTTTTTGATTTCTCCTCTCACCTCCTCTTTTTCTCTCCCTTTCATATCCCACAGTGCTTCTTTTCTTCTGTTCGTCTCTTCCGATCGCAAGTTCTCCTCAAGGTATCAGTGTGTGGTATAGAGTTGTGGCGGAGTCTTTTCTTAAAAGTGCTAGCTCATTAAGGAGTGAGAGTGTTTGGATATGCGTAGTTTGTATTTTTAGTGTGTTTGTTTGTGCCGCTGTGCCGGGGCTGTGTTCTCAGTTCACCGTGTGTGTGCCTGTGTGTGCATGTGCGTGATGTAAAGCAGAGGTAGGAACAGTGCTGAGTCTGATTCTTTCTGTTCCACTGTGGCGTTTGGGAAACAGAAACTTTATTCCTGTATAACAATAACATCTGTTTACAGTGTTGAACATACTGAGCACCAGGCGAGGTGAAACAACAAGATGTTTAAAAATCTTACTGCATAATGTAAGGACGTGATGGTACAGTAGATGGTGTTGGATCAAACTTTGTTGTAAGCCCAATTTCTTAATATAGATGTAGGCAATGGTGATAGTACTGGCAAAAAAACATACACGTGATACGTTGTTTTTGACAGCAAACAATGAGAGACAGCTTAATTAAAATTAAAAATAAAAATAAAATGACATTCCTAATTATAATAAAGCAATTATAAAAAGTCAGAAAAAGTTTTATTTATGGAGGTTTGAATATCTACAATTTTTCTTACAAACGGGTCAATTTAAGGTGATGAAAAGCTATAAAGCAAAATGCATCAAGTCCACCAAAGGTTAGGTTGAGAAAAAAAACTATTGCATAAACTTTCATTATTATGAATAATATTTTGAAACAGTCGGCTCTAAATTGCTACATTTTATCTACATTTTAATAAAAAAAAAAACACATTAAACAGGCATCTTCCACATAAATAAATTTTAATTACTACCGATTGACATTCTGTAAGGGGTTCAGAGAGAAGCCGTAAAATGTGTGGGAGACACAGCTGTAGCCTTATTAAAATGTGTTACAGAGCATATGTAGCATCGTGTATGAGTATTTCATGTGAAAGTAGCCGCTCTCTCTCTCTACTAAAATGTTTTCCTTTTTATCTTGTTAAATAAACTATATATTGCTTTCTGTGCATTCAAATTAAAGTTGTTTTTGTTTTTTTAATACTTTGTCACATTTGACAGTTTGCCCATGTCCCTCAGTCCCAGTATTGCTTTTGAATTTCAAGCTAAATTGACTGTCTTTGAGAAAAATACCACATGATGACGACTGAAAGTATTTCTGTGGCATAGTGTCATTCTCACGAGCGGATACATTGAAACAGTGTTAGCTAACAAGTGTGCTACTGCAGAGAGTGTGAAATGCACTGGAAAGGAAAGTGAATTTCTACATTTGAATGGTATAGAATGTAATTGAGGAAAGATGCTAATACAGGTAATGTTTCATCTAAGGACGAGCTAGATGCTCCGCAATACCTCCCCTTTAATAAATAAAAAATATTAAAACCACAGCAGCAACTTTAATAGTAACATCTGATGTTTTGTAAAGAATATTTTTATTTAACTCACCCAGTACCTGACTATGTATATGAAAAAAGACCTGAACGGGTACAGGCACATAAATAACCTTGGGGTCTGTGGGTTTGGGCCGAGTTTGTAACCATGCATTTGCAAGCAGACTCAAAATGGGCATGTGTGTGTACCCAGTTGCTGTCACCTTACGTCCTGACAACAGATTACATTGCACACACAGAAACAGGCACATACACATATACTAGCCAGGAAGCTTAGCTCCTGCTGCAAAGCTCAACCCAAGCATCAAGCTAGCAGCTCCCAGTTTGGTCCCAGTGTGATTATGTGTGATTTTGTGTGTGTGTGTGTGTGTGTGTGTGTGTGTGTGTGTGTGTGATAGAGTCTACCCCATAAATATTTCAGCCTTGACCCAGTTCCCCAAAGCCTGGGATGTGCTGTCTTCACCAGAGGAGACGTGGTGTCATATATTCCAGGTGGTTAACTGAGTCACTGTGTGCACTGTGACATTTCAACCCACTGACACTTAATTCATATGCAATCAGAATTATACTGTGCGTTGACCAGTACATGTGCAAGCCTCTCTAATGCAGGCTTCACTCACTGTGGATTAAAAAAAAAACTTCCATTGCATTATTATACAACCCCATTTCCAGAAAGTTGAGAAAGTGTGTAAAAAGTCAATAAAAGAGAATGCAATTATTTTCAAATCATTTAAAGTAAAAAAAAAAGAAAAGAAAAAAAAAGCAACAAATCAAAAGCTGGAAAAGAGAAATTTGGTTGTATGTTATACTTTTTGTAAATCTGACACATTTAAAAAAAAAAAGTTTAGCCAAGGGACAACAAAAGACTCAAAAAGTTGGGAAAAAGTAGGAAATCAAGACTAATGAGGTTAATTAATAAAATGATTAAGTATAAGAAGAGCATCCAAGAGAGATAAAGCTATTAGAACTAAAGATGGGAGAGAGAGGCTGCATGGGCCAGTGGTTCAATATTTAACAAAAATAATTTCCCAACGTCAAATTGAAACACATTTTGGTATTTCAACATCTATGGTACATAATGTAATTAAAAGACTCAGAAAATCCAGAGAAATGCCAGTAAGCGCGGGACAAGACTGTTCCATTAAAACAGTGGAGGAGTGGAAATCACTGCATGGGCTCAGGAACACTTCCAAAAATCACAAACAGATTTCGTCACTGCGCCATGAATCCAAGCTAACTCCACGATGCAAAAAAAAAAAAAAAAGTATAAACAGGATCCTGGCCATCATATGATACCATTTTATCAGATGTGCTTATAGTTTTATGTTTCCCTATTATGCAGAAGCTGTCCACCAGCTTCAGCAATATTGGCCAGGTAGAGATAATGGTACCATTTTAGTCTGCGAAGGTTATCAGCCAGGAGACTGTGATTTGTCTACCATTTGACCGTTGTGTTTTGCACTTAGTTCACTTTTTTGTCACTCACTTCTGAATTTCTTTTTCACAGGCTTTTTACTTTGACTCTGTTTGACTCAGTTGTTCAGGTTTAGGCACTAAAAGATGCTTGGTTACATTTAGGCACTTAGAACCATACACTTGGGAACTTAGTTGAAAAAGGGTTTTTAAAAGAAGAGGGGATGCAACACACAGGGAAACATACCCCTGTCCCAGGTTTTTTGAAATGTGTTGCTGGCATCAAATTCAAATGATTTTTGAGACCCCAGACTGAAGGAAATTTACAAGTTACTCTATACAGACATTGTATAGGCAATATAATATACAGTTTAAGCACAACTTTGTTAACATGTCCATGAGCACACACACAAACAGGGTATAGTGAGATGCCTTAAGGTATATCCTGTATGTGTAGAGTCTTCCTGGAAAGAGGAAGGTAGCAGTAGCTGGCAGGCTCACTGCTCCAAATCAATACAGGACTGCTTTTACTGCTGTTTGTGGATGCCTCTTCACCATTGTGTTATTTGATCCTTCACTGAGCTCTGTTCATTTGTTGTTCATTTGCTCTGCTGTGTTGGTTCAATAAATCTTATATCATTTTTGTTTTCCCCTATTACAAATAGCCAGCTCTCCTCTGCCAGGTCCTCCACAGTATGTCTGCGCATCCTGAGTAGTTATTGTCTTACCAGCATTATACGGCAAGCCCATCTGTGAGCTGGGAGAACAGATTTGGTGGAAACATGTGATCTACAAAGAAAATCAAATTTACACACACACACATTACACACGCTGAAATCACATGCTTCCTGCAGAAAAAAAATATGCAGATATTAGGAGTGTAGTAAGCAAAATTGGCGTTTCAGAGCAAACCCTTATTTTGTTCGGTTGCAGGCTCTGGCTGTGCAGCAAAGCCAACTAAAACTCAGACTCAGTGTGTAGTGAGAGTTAAAACATTAGTGTTTAATAAAATTACAAGCTGGTTTCCCCTGGTTTTCCAGAGGGCTAAGACACTGTGTTTAGTGCTTTAACATTTTCATCCATCTGTAAATGTAATTTACACTCTGTTAGAGTTGTGTAGCTAGACGATGACCTCAGTGACCGATGATGTTAGCTAGCTTGCCATTCAGTGAAATATTTGGCACATTTTCTTTTAATGTATTGAAATATTATTATGAGATTAACAGTGCATTTATTTTGCCGTGTCACGGTATCATGTCGGCATCCCGTGTGTATAACTGACATAACAGGATTTACAGGGAGCAATCAAAAAATAGCAGCTAGGCTAGAAGAGTTCCACGAGTATACAACTCAAACAACCCAAAAGAGTGACTGCAGAAATGGATTTATTATCCTCATAGATAATACAAACCCACACACATACAATGGCCGACCAGCCAGAAGCTCCATTTAGGTCACAGTTACAGGCTGCCTGGCCACAGGTGGACCATAACTATGCAGGATTAGTGCAGAAAGGTACTCATACAGTACCAGCAGACTCAGTTTATATTAAACAGGAGACTGAGAAGCTTAAGTTTCAATGAAAACAACAAAGGACAGTGGTCTGTCTAGGCTGTACTAGGAGGAAAACAGAAGAGAAGAGAAGAGAAGAGACTGAGTTTCTATGTCCACAAGGTTTTATGCAAAAGACTGTGCCAGGCATGCCAGGAAACCTGTCACTGCTCTCAAGGCTGACAACCCTGGTGCCACCCGCCTTTGTTTATGTTTTATTCCACTGCTTCCTTGTCATGGCAACGTTCTATGTTTTCTCTCCCCCCCAACCATGATTCTTCTCTTTGGTCTCCTTTTCTCCACCTCATCACCTCTTTCTCACCATGTAAAGTGATTCTCCAGGTGGAGATTGGCCGTTTAGGCTTGTGGACTGGCAATTGACTGGTGTGTGGTTTCTCACTGAACCCATTCTCACCCCAGGGACTGAAGCCCAAGGGGCTCTTGAAGCTTTGCACGGCTGACGTCCAGCTTCTCCTCATCCAGAAGGACCGCCGCCTGGCCATACTTAGTGCTCCCAGCTCCAGACAAAGACTGCTATGTCCTGTGAATGCTGTCAGAGGCAGTTAGGATTTACAATGAAGCCTGATTAAATTGTTCAGGTTATTTCCCTCCAATAGTTGGGCAAAAACCACATTTGCCTATGGTAAGAAATTTTACGACCTTGCCATCATTTGGCAGATTTGTGACATTGTGCCTATACAACAACATAATAACGATATTTCAGTCTCTCTGTATGATGCTGTAACATGTCTGCACACTTACATTGTCTCTGCATGTGCATGTACCTCTGGAGGTGTGTGTTGCCAAATAGAAGATCACCTTGACTGTGGTCAGTCAGAGAGCCATGGGCAGCGAAACTGAGAAGGTGGGGTTGTACTGGCTCCCAGAAGGCCGTTCTGTTCAGCACAGCCGTCTGCAGCCCCCCTTTAAACTCTCTCTCTCTCTCTTTTCTGTCTCTCCCTCCAGCTGGGAGGTCCCAGGAGATAGTAAGGCTCACTGACTGATTAGGTCCCAGGTAAAGCACTGCCCTGGAGCCTGCTATAAAGCCAAAGTCAATGATGACGTGCACATGCACACGCACACGCACACGCACACGCACAACTACTGTAAACCTCTCTCTATGATTTTTTTTTTTTTTAATAGAATATGCATACACACATACAGACACACACATGAGTGCACACCTACTGTCTCAATCAGACAGCTGCTCATGCAGCCTGGTCACCACTGGGATTTCCCTGTGTTGTATATGATATAATGATATTATTCCCTCTATTTGCTGGGTAGTTAGGCACTATGCCAGGCGGCTCTCTTATGAAATTGGGGTACCATTATGATATTATTTCAGGATATGAAATGGCTATGGAGTGGGACTGTAGATATAGAGTCTTATTTAGAATATCCACATTATGTTTCTATTTTAATTGTCTCCTTTTCAGTCTTCACATATCTTGGTTACTTTTCTCTCTTTCTCTTCTCGCCTCCAAGCATTCTTTGCAATAGTTTTGCCTTTAACAATAGCTTTCATAGCATTGTACCCACATTTATAAACAAGGCACCACAGTGCAAATAAGGAAGCTAGTGGACAATGGTGGTGCCCCCCTCCAATCCACAGGCAGTAAAACGATAGCAGTCTCTGATTCTATTCTCTGCTCTCTACCATTTTACAGTCTGTCAGCCTGTTAGTAGCTCTGTAGTTTGAAGCTCAGACCGGAACCCTCCAATGCTATTTCCAGCCTGTTTCTGAAAACCCGCTATTGTGGAGGTATAATTACAGGCCTATACGCTGTGCTTAATTCTCAAACAATAGGGTATACTTTTATACAAGGACATGAAATTACGCTCCATTCAGAATGTACTTGACTAGACAACAGAGCTCTTCATGTTCAGGGGGACATTTATGCTTCTGTAACAATACTGTGCAAAAGCCAGACTGTAAGTTTCTTCCTGTTGTTCCTTGTTATTACTTTAATGTTCCCCAACAAAACAATGACATTGACAATAGTATAATCTATCTATCTATCTATCTATCTATCTATCTATCTATCTATCTATCTATCTATCTATCTATCTATCATGTTCCTTTGTGTAGTAGCAGGTGGAGGAGGATTACAACTTGGAATCAAGTTTCAGTAACATATTTGCAAAACTTAACAGGAAGTCCTATGATTTCACTCACTTTTCTCCAAGTGCTGTCCTTTTTTTCTGTCTCATCATTTAAGTCTGCTGTAAGCTTGTTGTTTCTGATGGTCTGTGGTGTCACAAGAATTCACAGTCTATGGGCTTTTGCGACACAGCATCAAGCTAATTTTAAATTCCCCTTTATTTATGTCGCCCCATTCAAATTTGTGTCAGTTTCAAATTTGCATTTTTCTATAGATTTTGCAATATGGCATTTGGCGTGAACCTTATTACAGTGATGGTATTGGTTTGCCAATTCTCCGTCAGCCTCCTCTGACAGCCACCCAGCTCCTGACTCTTAACGGGTGGAAATGCTAACAGCATGTGCTTCTGGTGAGATTTTTTTTTGTCCGCAATAGTAGTTATCCATGCATTTGACAGCCATAACGTCATAACCTTGGCAACAGACTGGACCCTGGCACTGTTCTGGACTACCTGCCACTCAGCATTACTTGTCGGCCTCACAGAGGAGATGGGGCTTTTCACTCATCCAAGAAATAAAACATTTTCAGAGTCAAATAAGATAATAAGCTTATTTCAGCCCCCACCAAACCACACCACAGTAAACAGTCCTCCTAGCTCATCATGACTAACCCTAGGCTGTGGGAAAGGGACTAATATTTTAGTGGATGAATTTTGTGTCCTGTTAACTTAAAAAGTTTCTGTCAACAGTGCACAGTGTCAGTATGCCATTTCATATAATGCCTTTTGAATTCTCAACCTTTCACTGTGGGATTCAAGTTTATTAATGATAGGGAACAGATGGAGAAATCTCTTTGTTTTATTTTGTCTCGCTTTAGTTATCTCCTCCTCCAATCAGTACTCCTTGAATCCTTTTGTATTTAATGCAGTCATTGTGATGAGGGAAAAGTTAATGTATTTGATGAGTTGTACAGTGGAATAAAAGTTTTATTCATAATTACTTATTTATAATGATTGTGTAAAAAATTGAGCCCAAATACATTGGTTACTGATGGCAAACCTTTTGGAGAAATAGTTACTATTTATTTACATTCATTTGTTTTCCTACCCTCTAGTTTAACTTGATTAAATGTAGCATTTTTGTTCTTTCAAAATTAAAAAATAAGAACAACAGTGTAAAGACAAAATGTAAAACCACTCATGGTGATAATTCTTAAGCACTTCAACATGATATGATTTAAAAATTATAACAAATAAAATTCCTCTACAAGCTCCTTTTAGCTTCCAACCTTTAATAATAAATCATTTATATACACAAATCTCTTAGACAGAGTTTTTCAGGAGTTGGGCAAACATACACACATAAGAAAAAAATTGCAGGGATAAAGTAAACATGCATCTTGGTTCCTGCAAGATGGCACTCTGTCCACACATCACTTCGTATTTGCTGCTATTTCATATCCACACCTTAGAAAACACAATGATGGCCATACAGGAGAGGAGGCAGCAGAGGAGTAAACAGCATGAGGGCACCATTTTCAAACTGTGGTGACCAGTGGCTCCTGTCTGCCTCACAGCCTTGCCTCTGCCCCAGTGATTCAATGCAGGTATTCACAAACTGGATTCCAGTGGCCACCAAACCATCTAACCCAAGTGGACACAGTGACTCTTCTCGGTAAATAGTGGCTTGTGCCAAAGTATAAACCATATAGTCTCCTTTTCTCTAAGTATCTGTCTCCGTTTTTTTGTTTGTTTGCTTGTTTGTTTGTTTGTTTTTGGTTTTTTGTGCTGTATGGATTTGCTACTCTCTGAACCCATCACAAGCTTAAAAATGAAAACGAACATGCTGTTTAACAGACCTCACAATTCACATCCTGGAATTAAATGCTCCCAGTCAGTAATAAATGTAAATGCTGTGTTGGCTCTATTTTCTCTCTAGAAAAGGAACTAATGATGATTTGGGGGGAGGTTTACTTCAAAACTATATTTATCAAAAAGATTAAAATGACATTAAGTTGTAAAAAGAACAAAAATGTTAAGCACTTGAGAGTAATTTTCTATCCTTTATTGTAATTTATGTACTTATTGTTCTACACCTAATATCTCACCTAAGCAGCTGTGAAAGCTGTAGGAGACTTGAGGATTTGGCACACTCTTGGTAGACACAAAATGCAAACATGGGTCTGCAGAAGAGTCAGACAGCTCACTGGAGAACAAATCACACCACTGAGACAAATCAAACCAAAAGCACAGCCTTCTGAAATCAGAAGGCCGTATCTCTGTGCACACATTGGCGTGGATAGTTTCTTTTTGTTGTTTACTTGCTGTTTGACTGATTTGTTTCTTGGATTTCAGTCAGTCCAGACTTTCGGTGACACGAACTGAAATTACATGCAACAGTTTCAAGGAGTCTTTGTCAACCTAAATGTTGGTTTTGAGTTCTGCATTTTGAAGCTTCAGCATTAGGGTTTTGGCTGCTGCCATGCTTTTTTTTGGTTTGTTTTTTTTTTTTACCTTATGTGAATGAAAGGGTGGAGCAAGCTTGGTTAGCAAGCTACATTCATAAACTATACAAGTAACAGACTAATAAAACAGTAGAATTTCAGTCAACAAAATTGAAGCACAAATTTCTTGGATAGTCTATACCACACAGCAAGCCATAATAATAGTCAGATAACCCATTAAAAATGCTCCACACACAGGGAAGAGGTCCTGTTTAATAACTCTAAGTATTGGAGGAGGCCTAGCAGATGCTGATCGGCTCCAGCTGCCTGTGTCGGGACACCTGTCGATCAAAGCAGCCACACTCCTAACTTCAGTATCTAGGCAGATGACTTATTAAAAAAAAACAAAAATCCCCCCACACAGAGCTGTTATGATAGTTGAAACTATCCATAGAAACCAAAACCATTTTTTTGTACCAGGGTGTAAATAGGATTTTTAATGCTGTAATATTTTAACATGGAAGTCTGTGGGGATTGACTCCCTTTTGAAGCCAGCCTCAAGTGGCACCTAGAGGATGTGCAGTTCCCACATCGGCTTCATTTTTCACATTGCCCCTTGGTTTTGATGTAGCATCAGTTTTCCATAGTTCATTGGTATACAGAAGTTCTAAATCTTCAGTTGAAGCAAACACCTTTATGAAATTTACAACCTAGCTAGATTTATCAGTTGTGAAGCTAATGAGATCAGTAGTAGCACCCTATCTTCTTTGCCAGTGACTCTGTCAAGTGCAAGAATAAAATGAAACAAAAGACAATGCTCACCAGAGTTGGATTGAGCTTTATACACTGAGTTCATTGTGTTTAGCTGTTATTGATGTTACTTTGCACTCTATGTGATAATTGCAAGTCTTTTCTTCTTTTTTTAAATATGTAAAAAATAAGTAACAAATGTGAGTAAGGTTAGAACCACTCTTTGGGCTGGCATATTTAGAAAACATGACAGCCACAGGGCTGACTTCTTGTACCTCCTCTTTTGGGGCTGTGCCTTCCCTGTTGCTCTGTGTATTTCTTCCTTGGTGGGTGTAGCTGAGCTACTTAAAGGTGCAGCACACCTAAGCAGGTTGGGCTTAGGGCACTGTGAAGCAGTGTTGCCAGAGCTTCTTGTCTTCTCTCATTGGTTCTACTCTTCCCCAGGCTGGCTGGCTGACAGAACATTTGTTTTTTTCTTTTTGTTTTTGCATGCACTCACTTACTCATACACTTAGCATGCACTCGCACATTGTATACATGCTAATTTGCCGAAAATCACACAATATTGTTTTCTTTTTTTGTTCTTGATTTAATTAAAATACCTAACATCATCTTCAGGCTATGTGTGGTCTCCCTTCTTTGTTACACTTTTGTGCCAAGTTGTGACCAAAAATGACAAATTATGTAAAAATGACCATACCTAATTGTTTTGGGTTGTGTGTTTACATGTTATATGCATGAACTTGTACGTCTATATTGTAATTTTGTTTTGTGCAAGAAGTAAAAACTGTTATGTTAGTATGTTATCATACATATATAGTAACATTATGTGATATGACATTATATTTTTGGTTAATTTTCTTTTTTTTTTTTTAAATCTGACTTACTTAGATGTTGGGAGGATTCACCATTACAAGCCAGTAAAACGCATATTTTTAAACTGTTAAAGAGAGTTTAAACATAACTCTAGGTGGTGGCATTCATCATTAATTAACTGAATACTGTTGCCAGGCCAAACAACATCTTTGAAGAACAAGAACAAAGTAATTCCTAGAATTTTTATATGAACTTAAAGACCTGCAGTAGGTCAGGGATTGTACTTGAATAAATATTTTTTTCCTCATTAACCTTTCTACATGATTTATTGGCTATGACATAAGTAGAGACCGGTGTATTTTTGCAGGAACCTAAGCATCATCTTGCTATGGCAAGCAGTGGTCTAAAGGCTTTCCACATTTATCAAGCATAATTGCTGCTTAAAGTCTTAAATTATTTATTATTGTGAGATCTGACAGTGCTGCTCAGAAGCAAATTGGGATCATCTTCCATGACCACCAAGGATTTGCAGATTGGAGGCAGAACTAAGTTTATTTCCTCAGCTCTGCTTTTATCCCTGCAAACGAAGCGTTTAAAAGGATCACCCGCGACAGATAACCACGTTACTGTACAGACGAATAACGTCGCTGCTCTTAAGATCCTGATTTTGTCTGTGAATTTTTTCTCTCTTTCCTTCACCCTAGTCTAATTGTGCTGATGCTCTCCCCGTGGGTTTTAATGTTTGACACGGCGAAACGCTCTTAAATCCTCCTCAGTGCTCCCTCCCTTATGAGACCCAGTATCTTAAAAGCAAAAAGGATGTATGTCTAATTCACAAATTTATCACTTTGCAAAATGATGCATTAAATGAGAGGGGACACGCTCTGATTTGAAATGCTGACTTTAGAAAAGAAGTTGTGATTTTCAAAATTAGTTTAGATGGGCTCCCTTTCACCCCTCACCCACCCGCCTGCCTCCTACGTCCTCTTGCTTTCGCAGTTATATCACTTTCACACTATAGCACACACACATACACACACTTGCTATGTGCATTTGTAAATTTAACCTTTGCAATCTACATATATATTCTGTACATACATTTCTTTATTGTCTTTTTTAAAGAATGTGGTCAGAGGATTGCTTTCATCAGATTATGCTTGCTGTTGAGGACAAGGCATAATCTCTCCTTTCCAAACCATGGCTGATTTTCATTTTTTTTGACCTCGAGAAACTGCTCAGATTCTGCTAAAGGCCAGGGTTAATATTTCAGACTTACTGGCAAAGACTTCTCAGCCAGCTTTTGACTTATATTGTTCATCACAGACTTTCTTTCATGTGCTTTATACATGCCCGTCTTCATTCTTTGCTGAATATAATTATTCACTTTTGTTGTATGAAGCCAAAGTAGTACTACACAATCGCATTAGAACAAAAGTGATTTCATCAACAAATTGAATAGTTGGGTAATAATTACTGTGCGTTTTCTTTTCTTTACAACTTTTTATTATTATATGTTATAAATATATTACCATATTCTCATGTTTGGCATACATGGAGAAGCTGCTCTCTTGAGTATTTTGAGCTCCCCAGAGGTTGAAACCAGAGAAACCATTTTTGAATTCAGTTCTAACAGCTTTTGAACACAGCTCAACTGGCTGTGAGGCACCCTGGGCTTCCTCTCGACAGGTCAACCTGCCAAGAAACAAGTTTAAAGAGAAGGAAAAAAATCAGTGTAAAAGAGTAAATGTAAATGTCTGCTCAAGAGGGAGTGATCCCTGGAGATGTGTTAAAACAAGGGTGAGGACTAAACTGATGACAAGTTCATCCGCACAGCCTACACTGTGGCGGGAAATAGCATGACAGGCTTAGTTTTAAGAGCTTTTCTCTTGACAGTTACGTTATCACCTATGCTATGTTTTTGGAAAGTGAGTTGCTAGTGGGCAAAATAAATGAATAAAAATGTCTCTGTACGATGTTTTGTCTCATAATTATTTTAGATTCATAGTAATACAAATATAAGTATACATAAAAAGTAACTATTGCTGTTGTCATATATGATCAACTTAACATTAATGGATACAAAATTTTGTAAAAAGCATACCTAGCAAGAATAGTATATA
>VUQS01023095.1:26514-50405 GCA_015108495.1 Heterochromis multidens | reverse complement strand
CCTTTTAAAATTTTTTTTTTTTCTTTTCCCCTTTTTTTTTTTTTCTTGGAAAAAAAAAAAAGTTTTTTGGGGGGGGGGGGGGGGGGGGTTTCTTTATAAAAGTGTCATTAGTTGTTTCACTTAAAACTCAGACCTTTGCAAAATGAAACGTGTCACTCAACAATATAACAGAAATGACGAAAATTGAAGACATCAAATATAATATGAAGCACTGGATTAAACTACTCTAAACAGATGGTGATAAAAGATGGTCTCTGCTTTTTAAATTGCCACATCTGTGTTGTAAAGCTGAAGCCAACACAGATCCTATCAAAGTCACAAGAAAACACAATTCAGAAAAAAAATAAAGATTTAGGAATATTAGCAATGTCTGTTTATGAAAAAAATAAACATTTTCTCAAGAAGCAGATATTTGATTTAAGTTGTCTGTTGCTGCAGCCACAGTGGTTTGGTACAGATGCAGTTCAGCCAATGATAAGCATCCTGAAAATGCCAACCTCTCTTTCAAACTGATTGGAGATGTAGTGCCTGATAAGATCAATTCAAGCATCAAAAATTGGTGTCTGTGTCATTCTTTCAACAGTCCTGGTCAAAACTGAAAAAGTAGAAGATGGCTTACAGGTGCCAAATGACATGCATGCTAGCTTCAGCTCATTCTAGGTATTACTGCCCATTTGCGCCAGTAAATACTCAGAAAGACCAACATCAGAAGCATTGAAGCATGTGGTAACAAGCATTGAAGCATGTGCAAATCAGTGTGAACACATAAGCTATTAAAGAACCAACTAAAGGCTGCTTTAAGGAAGCATAAAATCAGACCTGAAGACTTAGGATAGCTCTGCTAACCTTGACACCTGGGACCTGCATAAGAAAGGACCAAAAAGGAGCCAGGTGACAGCAATGGAGTTCACATAGAACACAACCATAGTTGCCTCTACCACTGCCACCACCACCAGGTATACTCATCATCAAAGAACTCTCAGATAAAAGTCAGCAGTGGACAGGAATGGACAAGTATAAGGGGAAGTGCACGCGCGCGCGCGCGTGTGTGTGTGTGTGTGTGTGTGTGTGTGTGTGTGTGTTTACTGCACCCATCTTTTGAAAATTACTGTGACAATCCTATTTTAGTCCTAAAAGAAACATTTAATTTTTTTTTTTTACATTGCCACTGCCAGACAATGCCACTGACTACATTTTCATCCCTCTTAATGACGTTTCCAAAAAGTGTAACTTTTTGCAGTTAACTAAAGACATAGTCCTAAGACATTTATTTATTTTCCATTTGTTATGAATATGTCACTAGTATGTGAAATATGTTAGTAAATGCAGACACTATTATAAATGAGAGAACGGAAACTTGGATGTTAAGTATCTAGTCATGAAGTATATTTTCCATAATTCCATAATTTAAGTTCCAGAAAAAAAAAAGCACCATTCAATGTCCTTTTAGATGATTTTTTTTTTTTTTTTATGTCAGGAGAGTGGTGGGCAGTTGGGCATTTTAACCTAAAACTCTGTAATGGGTGACACCTCAGAGTTATACTCGCACTCCATGTCCATCTACTCAGAACAGCACTACCAGAAACTAAGCACAACCAAGAGCTGCCCTTTCAAAATGCTTTCGCCCTTTAATGGCTCTACACAAAGGTACTAAGTTCTGGACTTGTAAAATGACAGAAAATCAATACTGAGGAGAATCTGAGCTACAGCAAGCCCAAATAATGTGTTAGACCAGAAAAAGTAGTCAACCTGTGTGATGCTAAACCGCTGTTTAACCTACTAACAATTTAGATGTAGTAGTCATTTTGTTGTGCGAGCTAATAGTATGCTTTTTTTTTTCCTTCTGACTAATGTTCCTCCAGAAACCCTGTAGTTTGGCTTTGCTGTTATTTCAAAATGAAATGCATCGTTGTTAACAAACAGAAAAAAATCATTGGTACTTCCCATAATAATAACAAAAATCCAGCCGGATGTGACCATAATCCACCAGTGGTGCCAGGGCATATGGAAGATCTAGACATGCCTCTCCATCCTGGTGGATCCATCTGTCAGTCTTTGCTGGTGCTTTGCTGCTTTCTCTGGCACATTTGACAGCCCCACGCATCAGCTAGATTAGAAAATTATATAAATGTAAGGTTGGAAAGGTGTAATTGAAGATGGCAAAAGGGCTGATTGGGAGACATTTAAATGATTATTCTTTAGTGTTCAACATGGAGGGTGTGTGGCAGAGGCCGCAGTGAGAAACACTTTGAAATTATTACTGTTCCTGACAGGTGGATGACAAGTCTCGCTCTATCTCTTTCTCCTTCTGTGAACCTATGCAGTGTCAGTATGTACATTTATATAAGCTTGTGCTCACAGTGTCTAAGTTTGTGTGCGCTTCATGAGCTTGTAAGTGTGTTGTATAAATGTCTTTGTGTGTCTTTGCCTGGATTCACTCATCGGGATGTGATATGGCTGGCAGGCAAGAGTATAAGCCCTGTGGAGTTTCTTACTCAGAGTCACCACAAAGCAGAAAGGATTTACATCAGACGAGTTACAGTATTGCTACAATGACAGCATCTAATGGAAGAAATAAGACACCTTGTAATGAAGATGCTAATTTAAGAAATATCACACTGCTCTCTGAAATATAAATCAGAAAGACAAATATAAACCAGACACAGATGCAACAGTGGAAGAAAGTCTTAGCCTGACAAAGGGATGTTCCACCTTAATTAGGTGTACTCAATATGAGATTGTATGTAGTAACGTTCATAAATATTTTTGAAGAAACATATATTGCCAAAAATCATGTAAAATGGATGTTTTATAATTATGATAAAATTATGATGAAAATATAGAGCTTGACTGACATGGGGTTTTTAAGACCGATACAGATATTTGGTGATTTAAAAATCTGATATTCTAATATATTGGCCAGTTTTTTTTCTTACTTTCAGACACAAGAAACAAACATATTTCCCTAACATTAGTTAGGTGCAGTTTTTTATTTACTTACTGTTTTTGTACTCATTTTTTTTTTTTAACCAATCTTTTAATCTAATTATTAAAAAGACTGGTTAATGCATATTAACTAATGAATTCATATTATGTTGTGGTAGCCAGTACCACCATTCCTATTTTTGACTACTAATACACAGGTGATTGTACATACAGAAATGTTTTATTGTCATCAGTTGGTTGTTTTGCATAGTACCACATTCAGACCTGTAGATTCTGATAGATTACATATATCATAAACCTACTGTTTGATGTCTATAAATTGCTTTTGATTATGCAGACCTCTGTATGCAGAAATATTTTTCCTCTCTCCTGTCTCTTGATGATGCACACACGCATGTTTACCAAATGGCACCCCTGAAACCAACTTACACCAAAATCACCAACGGTACATCAGAAAATTGCCATTGTCAGTTAATCATGATAGTTCTCTGCAACAAAAAGGACTTTTTCTTGTATATACGTAAAGAAAATTTACCCTATGCATTACATCATCAAAATCGTTTTAGTGCTGTCATTTGTATAAAAAATGTTCTTACACAGAAAAATTACTCTTAAAATTAGCCTTTTTAAAAAATTCTTTAAACCATGTTAGGACCTTCACTCTGTTGCATGTGTGGCAGTCACACAATGCCACAATGAAACAACTGACATATCATTTTTTCCCCTGACATAGTCAGACGTTTTCTATCTATGCGGTTTGAGTCAGAGTTGTGCTCTGTCATGTTAAATGTAGTTGACAGTACGGGCAGGCAACACCCTAAACCTCTGGCCTGAGACTTTGTTTTCCCTAGGCACCAAAGCACAATACTTAATCAGACTTTGGTCTGTGAACTGCAGACTGTGGCTGTTTAACTGTACTCTCTCATGTCACATTTGCCATATTCTCAAAGTTCATAGCAGTATGTATGGAAACACCTTAGCCAGATTATTGGACTACAAAAACTGACACTCTCTAAAGTAGTGTACAGGATTTAAGAGTGTTGAAAACAAAAAGAATAATTCTAATTCAAGTTGAATAATATAAAAATAGCAAAGACAGTTGTGAACAGTTTGTGTTCAACACTATGACTAAAAAATGTATGACTCACCTTGGGTATACCACAGTTCAAATGACCCAAGACTGAGCTCAATAATTTGATCATCAAGGTTTGGTAATTAAAGAATCTGTATATCCAGATAAATAGATTGTTCTTGGCTTATATTGGTGGTTTAATAACTAAACCTATAAGTTCAAAAAATTAAAACTGAAACTTGACAGAGAATTAATTCCTTGAAGGGTTTATATAAGAAGAATTTATCTTATTTATCTTATTTCACACACAAAAATCACCAATTGTTTAGTTTACCCTGACCCTAGGAATGTAAACTTGTAAAATGTAAAACGTAAACTTGACTTAGGAAATTATTAGTTCATTTATTTGTTTATCCTTTCACATTGATTAAGAAATTTTTTGTAAAACTTCAGAGTTTTACAAAAAAGGTATAAAAATTATGCATTTGGTACATTAACGTCCAGAAAAAAATGAGCATATGTAAATACATGACATATGCTCATAGAGCTCATAGAAACAGTGTCAATCTGTTGCATCTTATTTCATATAACAAGCTATAAATGCAAAAAAGAAATAAAAAAGACATGTTCATGTAGGTGAATGAGATTTTACTAAATTAAAAAGTGCAGCATTATCTTACTTAAATTCTAAAAAAACTTATTATAGATGTATACATTGGAAAAACAATTACAAGTATATGTTACATACATTAACTGAAACAGCAGGAGCAGGGTATGCACTGCTCTGAATCTACAAGACCTGCTCTTTACACTAATGCTAAATATAGCCTTACTTAGAAAGATACACTATTAGGCTATTTATCACTTGGCATGTTTTCAAATAAAGGCTGGATCATATACTGAGTTAATATTTCATTATTGAATGTGGTGCAATTAGTTTGGGTTCAAATGAATGGCATCAAAAGTTCATCAGTGTCTCTGTTCTGGTTTGTTTCCAAGTCAAAACATCTGCCACAGAGATTTACTCGGGGAAAACGCATAGCATTAGGAGGAGAAAATGAGAGTTAAACTATTGCGATTTAATTTCATGATGTAGTTGTACTATTCCAATGTCAATAATTAAGACTTAAATGTGTGAATATTAATCAAGTGTACATTTCTGATACTGTGAGTTTGGTCCAATCAACTTGTGAAAGCTTATGAGATCTCGCCAATCAAGAAGTCATCTTCGCCTTTCTTATTATGCTAATGTCTATGATGTTGTCCCTAAATGGCAGATATGGGGCTGAGGTTTCAACTGGACTGCTTGTCACATTAGGCTAATTTGAATCTTCTGCCACTCATCATTGTCTTACAAGTTCAAAAAGCACCACACTATATATGCTTAGTTATTTTACAAAATTTCTTTAGAGTGAATATACTGTATATTGGCTACAGTAACAAGAAAAGAGCCTTCCTTCCCAATTTACACTCAGCCCCTTGGAAACCGGGTGAAAAACGTGGGGGAGATTTATGTGGAAGTTAAGGCAAATACAGAGCAGTAAGTGCAAGGGAAATTGCTTTGCTTTGTTACCATGGCCACCTGAAAATGCTTTGTATTTTTCTCCAGCACAAGAGATGATGAACAGAGAGGGGAGCAGGCAGAAAAATATGTGTTCATGGCAGATCTGAATGTTATTTGATTACATACGAGATTAACTGTATTATGCATAAAGATATCTTCATTTATTTCTTTCATAAGGTTTTAAGTATATTTGACATTTTTAACTTTTGTACCTGATTTATTTCAGTCATTAAACTGAAGCTCATTAATATATCTGTGATGTATATTTTGAGTTCCTTACAGTAGTAACAAGACTCACATTTATTTCATGTACAACTACCCTTTTGGAAAAATGTCAGACTGGAATTACAGAAGGAACAGTGTGGGCTAAAGAGTTAGCCATTGCACTAGTCATAACCCACCTTTCAAAAGAGCCAGATGGAAAGGGTAAGGTTTCAGTCAAAATATTGTTTTTGGATTGAGGTGTGTAAGCGTTCTCTCACTCTTGCACTCTTTCAATCTCCCTATGTCCTTGTCTCTCTCAATCTTTCTCTCTTGTGCTTTCTAGCATGCCTTCAGATCCTCCTCCTGTTGTGTTTTATCTGATCCCGTCAAAGGGGTCCCTTATAAAACCAACAAAGCTCATCAGGGCAGACCTCTGGATAGCCAGTATGGTAAGTCCTGGTTAGGTTAGGTTCAGCTAATATTTATTAAAAATATCAGATTCAGAGTGCAGATTAAAAGTCAGCACTTCAAATCTTTTTTTTCACCGAGTGATTCACAATGAAATCTATGGTGAAAGGGACTCGAGCAGCAGTCTTAAATCAGCGGTCTCACCCTTAGACGCTTGATAAACATACAGCCCATAGGTTTGTGTCTGGCCTGGTGGGGCTGTAGGGCAGAAAGGTATGTGCTTAGCGGTGATTGTGTGCCATGGCCTCCACTCATTCTCCAAAGCCGAACACACACAGAGTGACCTTGTGTGGAGCAGAGGGGTGGGCAGACACACTAAAATCAGCTCACACCATGCAGTACTGTTGGCAAAAGAAGAAATGATCCTTCAGGATTACACACGCACATACATGCACACCCACAATTACTCACTAAACAGCATTAGTTCGAATCTACTCTGCATTATTATCTTTTTTCTTTAACTAACACTAAATATACTTGCATGTATTCCTACGTGATTCTCATAATCATCAGCTCCAAGCGAGACTGTAGGGTTGCCCCAGACTACTGTGGAGTTGTTATACAAGCACTCATAAATCCACCCAGAGTTACATAAACCTGTCAGTGAGTTCATTACAATAATTATTTTAATTTTCTGTTGATGATTTAATGATAAAGCAACAGAAAAAAATAGAGAAAATAAAAAAAAAAAAAAAACAGTGAAAGCAGTTTTCAGAAGAGAGGCCATGCCATGTTTCCTGTTGAATGTTTGTTGCCTTTCAGCTGACAGGACACTTTGTGTTTCACCACTAGCGTAGCCCACAGTGTTATGAGCCATAGCAAAGAAACACCTTCACCCTCAGTGGCATGCAGTTAGAAGCATATACAATATATACACTGAATGAATCCCATACTTAACAATGCACATCCATGAACGCATACAGGACTATAAAGCTACAAAAACATCATGATCAAACGAGCTGTGATGCAAATTAGTGTTGCATTACTTTACTGTCAATTTAAAGAAAGAAAATCAATACAAAAAAATCAGTAAAACAACTTGTTCCTGGGTGAGAACACTTGTGTCAGACCAACAAAGAATTCCATCTCTGCACAGACATCTGCAGCCTGCACATACAATTGATTAGCAATTATAAATAACATTATAAAACCACCTTCCTATAGCCTTACAAGAATTAATCAGAAAATATAATAAAACTCAAACTCAGACATCTACATGAAAAAGGGGCTCCAACCATAGTTGGAGTCTGGAAACTTACTTATCAGATACACAGCGAAAAAATATATAAATAATATAAACCCTGCAGCCACTGCACAGATTAAAATAAGAAATCCTGTGCATTTTTCTTTTTCATTTATTGCACAAGTACAAAGCACTAAATTGCTACAGTATGCAATGCTGTGGTTGTTTAAGGTTTCCTGTTAAAACTAGCACGGAGATTGTTTGTGAGGTTGTTGCAAAGGGATTAAACAGGGTTTGTCAAAATCAGCAGAAAGTTGGTGCAACATTCACTGAAAGTAGAAGCTACATCTGGAGAGTGTACTGTGATCATGCTAGCATTTACCTAGAGTAGACATCCAACAGCTGGTCATCATGAATTATGATTTTGTTCACTTAGCTGACTGCTTTGACTGCGATATTGCTAATTTTACCCATCCAAGATGAGTGTCCTTAACGTCACTGAGCTTTTTTTTGGTACTTTAATCAGCTGCTTAATCTTTGCATGTCTCCTGACACTCACTCAGAAAGAATAAACATCTAGCACAGTAACTTTTCCAAAATATCAAGTGCAGAGAGGTACCCTCATGCAGTCACACACACAGCTTCCTCTCTGCCTGAGCTGATGACATGTGCTCATACAGTTTATCATAGCTTATAAAGTGACTTTTGTTTTTACTCTTCCATGGATATGACTTTAAATACAGTAAAGCACAAAACCTAAGAAAGAAAATACTCAAAGAAAAGTAAAAAATAAAATAAAATAATGCTTTTTAGAAATATCAAAACTATTTCTAATACTAAAACTGTCTCATTAGGATAAGATACACATGTAAAGTTTTTGTGATTGTACTACAGCTTCACTGGTTCTTGTGGTTCTTTCTCACCATTTTTCCCCACACTCATAATCAGACAGCCAGGCTTTGGTCATCTGTAGTCCACATCTGTATCCCTATTTAGGGAGGAAAATGCCCTCTTACCATTTCCCAACTGGCAAAGAAGTGTACTAAGGAGAAGTATTTAACCAAAATACACAAGAAAATAAATGGATGCAGCACAGTCATATCATCTTTGATCAAGATACTGAATCCCTCATCGAGGTATGTCACAATTAAATGAATCCCAACAACACTCTCCACTCCCCGCCCAATTCCCTTCAAAAAAGATTACTGAATTCCTGTTCATGATGTCACTGCAAATGTACCAGTGTATAGGTATATTGGATTGGATAGGTGTACAGGTAGTCATGGTGACAGAAAAACTTCCCCAGATAAACAGATTAGTTGATTATCTGTGCCCAGAAACATGAAAACAATACAACTAGATCAATACAAAACATATTTCACTGTCAGGAGTGTGAACACCTATCATCCAGGGAACACCACTGTTTTATCTCCTGTCTCAGTGGATCCACTCTTTTGGATGTATTCTGGGAAAATACCAATCTATACCCTACTCATCTTTCCTTTGTACCATCGAGCTCCACATTAGCAAATTGGTTGACTTAAGAGGGATATATAAAACACTAATTTAGGTGTATTGTTCTGTCATTATCTACATTAGATTTTGGCATCAGGTATAAGAGTGTGACTGGAAAATTTGCGATAAAATTACAATTACCCCTGTGCCACCCCCACAAAACTCAGCTAATGTACAAACAGTCACAGAGGATATTATGATTTAAGCTTGTTGATTCTTACACCCTACTGAATGTATCATTTAGAAGGAAAAATGGCTTACAGTCTGGATGCCAACGGCTTAGGGAAATTCAGAAGTTTTCTTTTGGATGAAGATGTATGATTTTTATCAGGTAGCAATGAAAAAAAAACATTTCCTGAGTAATATGTTTCTTTAAAAAAACAAGACTGTAGGTGGATTTTAGTCATAGATAAACCCAGCTAAATGAGTTTATAATTATGAAATTATAGGTGTATACCACTGCACCTGGTATTTTGACATTAATGCTGACAAATTTCTTCCAGTGGCTCATTTATTTAGCATTTACAGAAATTACACCGATTGATTACGTAAGGGACAGGAGTATTTGTTAAGCAAAGTTATACTGTATATATACTGTATATGTATATATATACATATTTTCAATACAGATTAAAGGAAGATATCAAAAGTTTGTGCACAGTTTAAGTTGCAAATGTAACAGCTCTCTTTTGAACTGTGGCTATGTAAAGGGGCAAAGAGGGGAGGGGAGGGGAGTCTTTTTTTGCCACTGTGGAGATGGCAGCATTCTTGGTTGGCTTATATGCCAGTGCTGACAAAGGTCTGGGGTATGTGTATGCATCAGGGAAAGAGGGGGTGGGGGGTGACACTGATCCCTCAGAAGGCTATATTTACCCAAGAGTGATAGGGGCAGGTGGATTCAGCTGGGATAGAGGGGTAGGGGTGGTAGAGATGGTTGGAAAGAACTGGACCTGGTTTCAGTTCAGGCAGCGATCGGGGGCAAACAGACAACCCAAATTGGGGGTTCTATTCAAAGCCAGCTGGTCTGGCTTTATTACATGCAGGGCATCTATTTAAGGTCATTTGTGGCCTTTTGTTTTCTTTTTGTCTGCTATCACTTTTGTTTTTCTCTCTTTTTCAACTTTTTTTTACTTGTTTGATTGAGTCGGGCCTCAGCTGGTGCTGCAGGGTGTAGCTTCCTGGAGAAGCAGAGAAAAGGCACGGGTGAGTTTATAAAATACACCTATTCCACTTTTTTTTCACCCTCTAGTCTGGATCTCATTCTGTTAGTGGAAAACCTGTCTCTGTCAGAGCTTCAAACACTCTGCACAGCAGGTCATGACATGTTTAACAGATTAAGCCATAATTTGGATATCTGAGCTGCACAATTTAAACCATTCTGAAATTTATTTTGCAGCCGTGTTGCCTAATTGTTTCATTATAGCTTCGCAGGATCTAGTGAATGATGTCTTTGTCATGTAACCCAACACAGAACTGCCTATACCAGTATGAGAAAGTCTACAATATCTACTTAACTGGTGTTTATGTTGAGATTTTCCTGCTCTTGACAAAGTAGAAAGACACCAAAAAAAATAAAAAAATAAAACTCAAACAGTGTTGTAGGAGGACCAAGGTCCCAGCTGGTGCCAATCACCTCTACTGAGCACTTGGGGAATAGCTGATTGAGACTCATGGAAGTGTGTGTGTGTGTTTAGTTTTAAGAGTGTACATTTTTATGTCTCCAAGGCAAGACAAATGGTTAAAGTCAGTAAAGTGGATCTTTATATTGTGCTGTTTTTCTGTTTCTAATTCTTCACAGTCAGTTTAGGTTACTTGTACTGTTATGGGTAATTGCTCAGAACATCTCATTGCACGATCTGGAATTATCAGTGAGGGAAAGAGCATGGCCTTAAAGTGCTGTTTGCTTTAGAAATGACTCATTCCCTCAAGGTGGCTGCATTAGATGCAAATACATACTTCAGATGAAATACGTGTTACATGTTTTGGTGTTTTTAATGAAGACATACTGGACGAACTTTTGAGACAACTGTAAAAACCTTTGATTGACAGAAAGGGGATTATTCTTCACCAGAGGGGTCAACAAGAGACATAAGAATATGTCCCTCCTGTAGGTCATTTGTCCCAAAACAGCCAAATGGAATTTCACATAACAGGCTTTTATTTTTTTTTAAGTTTGTTTTAACATTTGATTTCAGTTTGTTCATATTTCTGAACTCCATATCTTTAAATTTAAAATTTTACACTTTAAATTTATTTGTTTATTAAATCCACCACCACACCAACTGTTGACACTGATAGTGGATATAAAACTTTATTACACACTTATTTTCAAAGTAAAATTGAGTTTTTTGTTTAATAAATATAGACTTGAGAAGTACACATGCACCAAGTTCTCTTTTTTGATACCCGAGTAGACTTGCTATCCTTCTGTTATTCACCCAAAAAAGCAGAACATTAGAAACTTTGACCCAGTTTACAGGAACAGTGCAGTCCTTACTTTACTGCTTTTCTGCCCCTGAATTCCATGGCTTTGATGGTCAGTGGAGTTGAGGAAACGCACTGTTTTCTTTCTCTGTAGGGTGGTGAGCGCTTTTACGCAGTTGCCTCTCTGCCTTTGAAACTCACCTCATCCTGTCTTTCCACCTTCCAACTCAGCTATTGGTTTCATTGTTGTTTTCAGTTTGTTTTATATGTCGTATGAACAGTAAGTAAATTATTATCATTATTATTATTATCATTATTATTATTATTGCGGTAATGTCTCAAATGTGACTGTCAAATTTTAGAATCAAACATTACTGTCATTCATAATAAGAGCATAAATTTCCCTAAAAATGTAGCTTTCAAAAGATTTGTGGTTAAGGCATGTTTCAGTTTGTTTAGTGTTAAGTGGAAGGTAATTCAATGCAGATATGCATTTTGTGGTTTTCACTGGTGTCTTTGTGTAAATTAGAGGGAAAGTTAAGATACATTGTAGAAGTAATTTGCTGATTTGTTGTTATTCTGTAGCTGCTGCTGACAGAAAGCATTGGTAGTATTTAGTTTCCATGGTTATTTTGTGGCACCACTGATCCAGATGCTCTTGAGTTACTGAAACTATGTTACTGTAGAAAGTGCATTTCATTTCATTTTTAAAACAAATTAGAACTGAACCAAGACCAATTACACATATGGGAGCAATTTCAATTGTGAAGCATGGAGCGCACAAGTATCTTGGTTCTGTAATGGCTTACAGTAACAGCATAGTAATTCTGCTTATTGTTTTTTCCTTTTCATTCCCCTTTTATTATCTTTATTATTTAATTTTGGAAGACTTCCAGCAGCGGTCCATCCTCCTGTATAAAAACTCTGTTTCCTTCTAACCCCCTGAGCACTGTCGAGGCCAGAAAACAGTATGACGCTCCGCCGCCACGATACAATGCTTGTGTGCCGGGGCCGCCTAAATCTACAAAACACGAGCGCTGGCGCTAGGCAGCTCTTTTGATCTGCAGCTAATCTCAGTTGCCTGCCTCCCCTCTGATCATGTCTGAATAAGAATGAGTTGGGGGTGATCCTGGAGGCACAAAGAGCTTTAGACACCGCCGCTCGTCTGCCAAGCTCTACTGTGTAACACAGGTCTGCTCCGATGGTCGGCCTCACTATCATACATCTGAGCTGGGAAATCCTCGTTTAGATACACAATGTATTCCACTCCAGTTGCTTTTCTTCACAGTGAGACACTATCAGCTGCTTGTTGAGAGTGTGGGAGAAGTTGCAGAGCCATGCTGAATGATTGTTAATTGTCAAGAGAATTGGCTGAGGTCAACAGCTGCAGGAGGGACTTTTGCAGTATAATAGTTATTATGGGAAATCAAAACAGTGCTAACTGTAGACTTTCGTGCTATATTTGAATGCATTACAGCTGGTTTTGGTTATTCAGGAAGTGCAAGTAACTTTTTACTTATTATACTCTTTATATCACTTATTATTCTGTTAAAAAATAATGTTACTTTATTTATTTTTTGGTATTAAAGACTAGTTACATTACTCAGCATGTAAATATATTACTTCTGTTGCCCCTAATTCAGCCACCAATGCCAGTGACTTCAGAAAAAAACCCACATTAGTGCTTTCTAATTCCGCTCCTTTGTCAGCAAGATAAGTTTTGCCAGTTCTTTTCTAAATGTGCTTAACTTCAGGGAGCGATCATGGATCTGGTTTAAAGTAACCCTACTAGATGGTAAAATAAGAAAGAAACAGCTGTCTACCATCACATATGAAACTGAATATTATTTACAAATATGTAACTGAGCCAAACTTCAGCTGTAATTTAAGTCTGCATTTGTTCTTTTACATGTTGATCATGGCACTTGCTCAGACGTGGGATCTATTCCATGGCTGCATATTTAACACTAATAATGTTGTTTCAGACACAGCTTTTGCACCACTTCAGGAAACACCAGTGGGCACCCCTTGAACTGAGACAAAAAAAAAAAAAGTATCACTGGCATCTCCCTTTTATAGGGACAATTAGAGAAAGGGCAGCAAGAACAATGGAATAACTGTGCCTTTGTTGGAGCAGTTCATAGGGAATTACTTTCCAACCATTCAAAATGAGGAAAAATCATTAGCAGAAAGTGAGTTTCTTTGCCCTCCCTCTCTTGAAGCAATCTGCTGGAGACAAAGAGAACTTTGAGCCCTTGATATACAGACAGTAAGCGTGGTAGTTAAGCACAAAGAAGACAGGAAGAGGAGGAGGTGAGAGAGAAAACCATCAGGGATTAGAATAATGAAGGAAGTAAATTAAAAACAATTAAAATATTTGTGGGATAGCGGTTAGAGATATTTAATTTCTGTTAAAAAAAATTACTTGGCTAAAATGTCTAAATGGTTACTACTCTATAAAAACACGACAGTGTTACTCAAATTAAAATAGTTTAGGGTAAAAAGTTGGTTAAACTTTGGGGTACAGAGAATACCTCCAGTTAACCCATGTGCTAAACCACTCCATTCTGCTAAGAAGGGTGCAGACCACCCCTGCAGGCAGCACACTTAACTGCAGTGCCTTTACAGTGTGTTGTTCATATGTAGCAGATGGCACACACTGATGGCACCTGTCACATTAATGACATATGTGACATTAAAGCATTTTGAGTGTAAATAAAATAAGTTGGCAGTCAATTTGTAGGTATCAAGGCTGAATAATCACCTCTGTAGTTGAGTTTTTCTCTTCCCAGTGTGATCATCTTATTGAAATTGCTTATTATCGTTCATTCGACAGGTGGCATAGTTAGTTCCTTGAATTAAATATGTGGAAGATGTGCTTGCTTCATGGTCTGTGTGTCTGCATCTACAAGCCCACATAGATGTGATATAACAAAGTGAAGAAGCAACAGGTCTGATTAACAGCTCACCCAGCATTGCTGTGTTTCAGCATGTCAGTGCAGTCACAGGACCATGGAGCTTTTCCTGTAATGTAACCAGAGAATCAAGAAGAACAAAGGGAGAATTTGTTGTTCAGCTTGTGCCTCATCCATAATGCAGGAAAGGTGTACAGACAGAATACTGTTGGTTAAACACAACACATGCAAATCACCTGTGCTGTCTCTCAGTGACACTGTTTGTTAAGGGCTTGTTATATAGCCATTAGAGTTTCGGATGATAGACATTATTAAAGATGCAGCCACACGGAAAAAAAAAAAAAAAATTGTTTTTGAATTTAAAACTCTTTACAGTTTCACTAATATAGAGCCGGCCACTTCTCTTGTAATGCATTAAATTTCACCAGCAAAAACAGCAAGAGATATATGCAACAAAAAAATATATAACAAATAAAACTGCAGCAGCGGCTTGATGTAGGAATATTCAACATTACATTTAAAAATCTCTTTTTCTTGTAAAGTGATATAAAGTTACGATATAGATTAAATGAAAGAATTTTGCTTAGAGGTTCAAGTCAGACACATGGTAACAGTTATGCATTTACATATACCATATATGTATCGTGATCAACTCTTTTCTATTTGCATTAAACAGATTTTGCAAAGGCAAAATACCTCAAGGCACAAGACCCAAGTTAATGCAGAACTGCATCATTGCTTTCTTTTCAGAAGTAAAATTAAAAAGGTGATATTGCCAAAAAGCTGAATTTAGAGGAGAATTGCATGTTCGCATATAATAAACGTATTCATAAGTACAAATAAATATTTCCTCATGGTTATGACTTTCTTTGTTTTATATATATTATAATATGGAGAAATATGATTTCAGTTAATTAAAAATGATTGTCTAACCTTTGCTCCCTTAATTATAAAGTACAGTAGTACAATTCCTTTGACTATAATTAGTGATGATATTGCCCTGTGAGTTTCATTATAATCCTTATTAATAAGGAGCTTCAAATTATGTATAATAAAACACTTTAAATGACTTACCCAAAGACCAAACACAGATCAGCGGGGATATGTCTCTCATTTTCTAAAGCAGGTGTTTTTTCCCTGAGAACAGAACCCAGATGTTGAGGCTGAGTAAGAACTGTATGATATAGATACTATGAGTTCAAATGAACAAAGAATGAATGATGTTATGGTTTGGTAATTGTACAAAATAACAGACCATATTGTAAATTCCTGTAAATTTGTGCACTTCAATGTAAACATTCACATTACATACACATAGCACGATTCATAATTCTGAATAATGCTTTAATTATTATTCACAGATGTTATTTTTTGCAAATTTCTTTAGTCAATCTAACTTTAACTAACTGTAATAATTACATGATGTGCGATACATTTCAATAAGGTTGAACAAGAATAATACATTTCTTTCATTCCCCTCAATCGAATAATTTAATATATATAATTTGTAATCTTTAGTAATAATTATCTAATGAATTTTTAGCATTACATACTGAGATCTGAGTCAAAAATATTGCTACGACTGCCCTTTAAACACCCATATGACGCTAACTCTAAGACAAACATCTACACCTGCGAAAATGAGATCTATAGATTCCCAGCTGAGCCTGTGAGTTAAATTGGCCTGCAGGTCTTTCTGTGCTCTCTGTGAAGGCTTTGGTCGTCACATCATGTAGCATCAATCTATTGTCAAAATACCAAATGTGTCTAAAATTCATTAGGGAACGAATGCAGGAAGAGAAAGCGGTAAATACCAAATAAAGCTGGAAGCATCTTCAGACATATCCGACATACAACAAATACTCTGTGTATCTCGTAGTGCTTCTGTAATCGCTGGCTAATTCTCAGGAGCAGTGAGGCAGAGCGCTTGACAACATCATCTACTGTGACAGGCAGATTGTGTTTTCACGTGAGCATGATCGACAACAGATTGCAGTGAGCCCGGGCTGTTCTTGTTTGCCCTGGAAATGTGTTTGTGTTTATCTTTTGCTTGAGAGAGGCATTCCTTTCTTTCTCCCTCTGTTACCAAAAACACACACGCGCGCACACATACATTTTTAGGCAAGCTGTTCTGCACGTGTGCGTGGAGTACGTGTGTGTGTGTGACACATGCTGTGAAGTGACTGCCAGGAGAGGCTTAAGAAACAATCCAACCAAGATCAATATCAGCAAACCGCACTTATATGTTTGACTTAACATCCAGTCGCAGTTTCCCCTGTTTCTCTTTTTATGCACAGCTGAAGCCAAACCTCACCAAACTGCATTTACCCAAAAGCCTAAAGTGTGTGTTTATACACACTGTGACATATTTTGAAATTACATAATTGTTTGGCAAACTCTTAAACTGCTTTTTTTTTTCTCCACCAGGCTTTGATGAGACTGTCAACCCACACTCGAACACACTCGCAAACACACTCCTCAGAACACAAGTTCAGGATTGCATGTAGGAGGGAGGGACAATGGCTAATGAGTAGGTCTGGGAAAGTTTCAGATGGCAAGAATCTAATAATTTCACTCATTTTGATTAATGAGAAAATAGTTTGTCTTAAGATAACACAAATGCCAAAACATATAATATTTAACTTAAGACGCGCTCAGCTTATTTGCACACAGTCATTGTGTACCCAACTCTAAATTTATCCGTTTTAATAGCATAATGTGGCACACCTTCAGCTCTGTAATGTGGGGTAATGTGTAATATGAATCTGGCTGTTTCTGCCATATATATATATATATATATATATATATATATATATAGCCTTAGACCCCTACTCGGTAGTCTCAAGAGCAACATATACAGTAGGTCTTCCCTATTTTGCATTAAATGTATGAGAATTGAGGGAGGCTGTTAGTATGATTTCACCATAGGTTTACCCCGGTAGACAAGTCAGTCATTTATGAATAAGCATGAGCCAGTTTGCCTCATTTAATGATTTTTCACAATTCAAATGTATTCCACATCCCCTCATTTATTTCTCTGTGTTTCACATGGCTATCACACACACACACACACACACACGTTACACAGATGTTAACATGGATCTTGCACATTATGTGTAAGTACCTACTCTTACATTGAAGCAGTAAGCACTTCACTGGCAGGTTCACTCTTATTCTTACCATGCCTGCCTACTTTACTTCTCCTCTCAGGTGCTAACCAAATGACGACCTCAAGCACTGGGAAAACTGAAAGGACCTCTTCAATGAACTGCTCGCAAACAGCATAGGAAGCTACGAGAGGGAGGGCACGTACGAAAGAAGACGAAGGAACACTGCATGTGGTATGTACAATCGCATAAGCACCCACAGCTATCCATATATTTCGGAGATTTATTGCAACTGTCAGCTGCACACACTAAGAAGAAGAAGAAGAAGTCTGAAAGAAGGAAATCATGTCTGTGACTCTGTGAACTCACCATTTCATACATGCTGATATGTAATGCCATTGATATCTGCTGTGTCGCATTTATGAACCTACTGTGTTGAACAGACGGCACCTTATTGATTATTATGGAGGTCTAGGGACCAGAGGAAATGCTATTAAAGATTAAAGGGTCAGGTGATGTGAAGGTGGCATTCAGAGTCATCAGACACCAGCGGCTTCAGTTACAGGCTGTAATGGTCACCCGTCAAGCAGATTAGCCAGCTTGATTTATTTATTAACTGATGTCTTACCATTTCCTACCCTGACTGACTGAATAACTGACTGACTGGGTGGCTGACTGCTTGCATAGCTTATGCATCGTAGGTGAACTTCAAAAGGGAAGGGGAAGATTATGGAGTCACTCGGTGTCTATTTACACTACACTCAGTCTGTATTGCTTGAATTCAACCAATAGTGCAAAGCTAATAATGAGGAAGGGCTTTGCTGTTTAACTGTATTTAGACCAAAAGGTTTCTTGGTTTGTGGAAATATCAGGCTGGAAAAAACTTTATAGAAAAACATTTGGATTTCAAACATCTATGTTAAGTAAAAGCCTATGATTATGTTTTCCCTTTTTTGTGTTAAATTGATATAAAGTCAACAATGGGACCTTATGGTATATTGTAGTGTAACGAGCTCCATTCAGGGCAGCCATTAAAAATCTTAAAACTGATATGGCACCCATATAATGTGAGTATAATAGAACTCTGGTATTATGAGGCCTATCTGGGATACATCTCTGTACAGAGAGCCAATGCACTGCCTGTCTGTGTCTTATCTGAAGTGGCAAACTTGCTGTTCTAATTGTTATCTTCACACTAATAGAGTGGATGTTTTGAAATCATTTGGTTGGACGGATAAAGGCTTGGCAATTCCCCAATGCTTACTGTCTCTGTCAGGGCTTATCTGTAGGAGATAGCTGGGTCCCTAAGAATGATTGGCGGTGGCAGGATGTGCAAAAGTGTTGTAGCATCTGAGAAAGGAGGCGCAGACATCCAAGGAATTGTTGAGAATTAGAAAATGGTATTATTTGGGACTTACTAAAGTTCTTCCTACTTTTTTGACGGAAATCGCATTGCCAGAAGAATCACGTCATTTAATATAATAATTAATAATAAACTCTTATTCTCGTTAAAATAAGAGTGATGTGGGATCATTTGTGTGTGTGCTTGCAGAAACTGATTCTTACCAATTTCTGTCTTTTTTTCCTTCAGCATTTTCCAAAAAGATGCTCAAACAAGCTGAAGTTTTTAAGGGAAGTTGATTTTTTTAAACGCTTCTTGCTATGACCGGCCTAAGTTTTCGAGTATTTGGCATCTGATGTGGCTTGCATGAAACAAGAGGCTGAAAACTTAATCTGTCTTAACAAAACAGAACTTTTGCGGTACGGATTTCACCATATGAAGTCGGCTGCAGACCTCAGGGTGCTCTCCATTACATCATTAGTTAAAGAACGCATGCCCCATCTTCATCATCTTCCTCTAGCGGTCTTCTCTGTGCAGTTAATTGTGTCCACTCTGTCGGGGCTGGCGCGATAATAAAGCGTTAAGAGCCATGCCTCGTTCATTAAAGTAGAGTTGGGAAATGTGAGACCGCCCCCTTTCAGGAGTCAAAAAAAAAAAGAAAAAAAAAAGGAGAGAGAAAAAAATCGATTATTTCTCCACGCAGGAGAGTAGAAGGTTTAGGGAAAGACTTGGTCGGGATTGTGGGGAGGAACAGAAACAGCTTCACAACATTACTATCAAGCTTCAGACGTCCAGTACTATACCGGCACCACCTCCAACACAGCCGCTCCACCGAGTCCCTCACCGCTCACCGGCACTACGCACTACCAGACCAGACGGAGCGTTCTCAGCGCCTCCTGAGCAGGCACTGTCGGATCAGAGAGAGAGAGAGAGGGAGTGTGTGTGTGAGAGAGAGAGCGAGAGAGAGAGAGAGAGAGAGAGAGAGAGAGAGAGAGTAGTTTTCTCTGACATTATAGAGACTCATACCACGTATTGTAGGTTACTTTTTTCCTCTCGGCGCCGTCCTCTGCTTAGTTGCGCTCCTGGATTTTAAGTGCGTCTCGGCGAACTCCGTCCCCCATCAAGCAGCGGTTCCAACCTTCCTGTCAAACGGCCGGACCAAACAACCGGCGGACCGCTTGTTGTAGCCTTCTCCCGGACAAGATTTCAGATAAAGTAAGTACCGCACTTGCACCACTTGGTACTCACTGGCAAACATCGGCATCTTGTGTTCTTTAATTTTAAATGTTCCAGAGGGAAACTTGAGGGTCTAGTTTGATGCGCGCTGTCTCCCCAACAAAGTACAGCAACTGCGTTTATTGATTTGTTGTGACCCCTTTCGACTCATTCCGGTGACAACAATGTAATATAATTACCGGGTGACATCAAATCACTGGTTATGGTGTATTAGAAGATCTGTGTGGTGATTTAAGTGTCACTGCTGTGTCGACCTTGTGCAGCTTTCTCATGTCCACATGCAGGCGCACAGTCCCAAAGCCAATGATCAGGCAGCCCACCTTAACACAATACTTTATGCCCTCTTTTGCGCTTTGGGGTGGCATATGAGAAGTTACTCTGGGATTGTAAAATGTAGTGTTTAACCTACCTCAAACAAAACTTTAAAACCTAATGAAAGACAAAAGAAAATACAAATGTATTTTTGAAAGTTTTTACATTCTAGATTTTTATTAAAGCAACAGATTAGGGAAACAAGTATATGTGAGATGTTCCTAGTTTGTGGATATATGGTTCCTTGCGCATGATATAAATGCACCAAACTGAGGTGAACTACTGATGACAATTATCCCGTGCTGAACTTTAAACCGGTATATAATGTAGGAAGCTTTGATAATTATTAAATAAACAGCTAATCATTTCCTCACTACAATAAAGGGAAAAACATCTTTTTTGGACTTATTTGAATGTAAATTTATGTAGATGACAGACACAGTGGACTGTGCTGTAAATCAGTGTTTTAGAGGAGGTTTGGCTGTTCAGGCTCAACTATAATTTCTTCTCTGTGCCTTTGTGGCTGAGACTGACTTATTACAAGAGAGCAAGTATGATATATTTATATTGCGAGTTTGGTTCAGTCTCACGTTGCTCAACTGAACCTGTTGCAATGAGAGGAAAAATCACGAGACTACAATTAACTTATGGCAACTTTCAGCTTTGGAGCTAAAAATGGATTCTTTGTTTTACACTTAAAGTGTGTGGACATAAGGCCCACCGATGTAATGTGCAGAGAAACTAAGGATTGCAGTGACATTTAAAATGACTGTAGTACATTTCATTTTAATTTAGACAGGTTGTGGGACTGACTTGGCTATGGGCAATAAAACTTATGCTTAATGTGGGGATAAAGGTTTATCTCTTTACTTACATTGCTCTGAATTAGTTCTTAAGCTGAGATACAGTTTTATCCATGAAATAAATTCCATTAAAAAGTAAGAAAAGAACAGGACTATAATGTAGTGATAACTGCTCAAAATTAATATAATTAATGTAACTTTCAGATAATATTTTGAGATTCATTTGAACTATTAAATAAAAAAAAAAACAAGTATGTAAATAAGGTATTTTATGGCACTGCAATGTTATGTTTTGAGTGGTAAAGTGTTTCTGTCTTTAACAGTATATCAGCCTATTTTATGTCTGTGTTTAAAACACACTGCATACTGCTTGACTGCATTTCACAGTTCATTTTCAGAAAAAAAGATGCTCCTTATTTTAAGGTATATGTAATTTTTAAGATGCGTTATTTGACTTTATAAGAGAACGTAGTGTCCAGTTGTCCAGTTACCCTTTATTAAACTTTTATGTGAACTTTTTATTCTTGAAAAATTAAGAGTGCATTAATCTATAAAAAACATTGTACGTATGGCTTTCTTTTTTTGAGCGTCGTCAATGAAGTTGTTCTGTGTGGCCTGTCTGGCCTGTTGCTCTCTTGGGATTTAGCGATAGGTTAATCCGCTCAGAGGAAGGTGAGCACTTGCATGTGGACCCACGATTACACACTGAGAAGTCTGTCAGCCAAGCTCTGTAATCTTAGAGACCCTCTACACACACACACACACACACACACACACACACACACACGGACACTTGTATGCAGTCGTGCGCAAACACACAGGTGCACAAAAGCATGTTCTGTCTCCTTTCTCTCTCTCTCTCTCTCTCTCTCTCTCTCTCTCTCTCTCTCCTTACACGCTCACTTTTACACACATGCATGCATCAACACCCACACTATTTGGCCTGCGCTGCTTTTGTTTCTCTTATTCTCTTAAGACCTCTCCATCTTGACAAATCATTTGGGATTTTAGGCGCTGATTCACAAAACCAACAGTGACAACACACTCTTACCCTTCTCACAGAGAGGGATTAGAAGGTCACGTGTCTCTGTGATTGGCCAGGGCATTGAGCCGATTGTCAGGGCACTTTGCTGTACACCAGGGGCTCAGTAAAGCTTTAGTTAAGTGAAGGAAGGGGACACATTGTATGCCATCGTCAGGGTAATGCCATGTGTTTTCAAAGCACTGAAACAGAATCAGTATTGGGCAGACTGTAGCAAATATTTTTTTAATTTTAAATGCCTAATATATTGCTTATAAATGTGTAATGTAATGCCCATAAATTAATTTTACTTTAAGTAACTTCTGTTCCTGCTATAAAGCTTGCATCTTTGGAAAAAAAACAAAAAAAAGGCGTAAACTATGCCACTGTCCTCCCTGATCTCTGCTCACATAGACATTTAATACTGTACAAGAGGCACGTTTCAAGATCCCCACCTTATGGAAAAGCAGATCTATGAAAACATTTTTCTTAATGGAAACATCCAGTGTATTTATATTTAAGCAAACAGTTTAACAGCCACTTTTTGCTGTGCTTTAAAGTTTATTTTTTTCACTAATGGTTTCAAATATTTTGGAAGAAGTTTGCAGAGTTTACTCAGTTAAACATCAGTAAAACATTCATTTGCAGATTGCCGGTTGGCAAGATTGTGAGGTAGATATCGAGGAACTCTAATTGGACTTCATGCCCTTTGGCTCAAATGAGAGGCTAATATAAGAGTCAGATGTAGACATTTGTATTTACCTCATATGTAATGCTTCATAATCTAAGAAAATATCTTAAAATGCTGAGAGACAATCTTGTATATCCCGTATGTGAATAGGTTTAATTGGTTTAGCAGCATATGTAACACAATAAATTACAGCTCTGTGTGTAGCAAATTTACCTCGCACAAATAACAGAAATATTAAGGCATTTGCTAAGAAAACAATTTTTCTTGCCAATTTGTAAGCAGATGAAAATACTTATGTTTTATAATAACTTAAGGGCTTGTTGCATTCCTGTTTATTGCACATGGCAGGTGTTCTCTATTTGCTGCATGGGAGGAATAGTCTCCTTTTTTTTTTCTTTTCATACATTTTATAGTACCAGTGAAATGCGCAGGGCTCAACCTCACCATGTGTTTATTTACTCATCTTCAGCAGATCTCGCTTTCATTGTCCTAACTGTTGTGCGTGTTAGAAATGTTTATCCAAATGCATCTTTGCCTTAGGAGCACTGTCTGTATATTTTCATAAGAGCTTCAATTACTCGTAAAACTTACCAAAAAAAAAAAAAAATCAAAAAGTAAATAATGCAGTCCTTGAATGGTTTTTTGGTGGATTGAATGCATATATTTGAATATGTCCTGGTTTTTGCATAATGATGCAAAGTATTCTTCTGTCTCTATCTAGTAATTAGCAGTGACGTTCAGCAACTTTCTCTGTATGCTGTAAGTGGATGGGGGTGTGTGGGGTTTGTTCACTGGGGTGTTAAAGATCACAGAGGAATATATCAGCCTTTGATGTTTAATTGTATTGTAAAACACACTTTAGAATATTTCTGCATAAAGTAGACTTCTGGCTGTGCTGTGCTTTGTGTTTGCTGTTTCTTTGTGTGTTTGTCTGTCAGTGTGTGCTGTGTGTCTGGGAGATGTGTGTGTCTGTGTGTGTGTGCATTTTCAAGTTTGTGTCTTGTCTCTGTGTATTTGTGCGTTGGAATGTTTGTGCTTTTGTGTGCGCATGTGTTTTTTTTTTTTTTTTTTTTTTTTGGTTTTTTTGG
>VUQS01023095.1:0-13099 GCA_015108495.1 Heterochromis multidens | reverse complement strand
AAAAAAAAAAAAAAAAAAAAAAAAAAAAAAAAACACAAAAAAAAAAAAAAAAAAAAAAAAAAAGCTGTTCCTGAGCCAAAGAAAAAAAAAGAAAAAAAAAACATGACAGAAAAACTCACGTATAAATTGAGCACTGTGAGTGTGTACTGACATTCAGATTGTTTTGGGGAAAATGCTATTAAAACACTTTCTTTTTTCATTCTCTTCTTCCAGGAAATCAGAGTTTATTTAAAAATAAGAGCGTTTATTTAATGTACCATACACCTCCTAAAAGGTTTACCTGCTGCAGTGTAAGATGTTATTTCAAATTCTCACAACCACGTTTCCCAAGAGGATAGGGGACACTGGCATTGCACTTCTGCACACAGTTCATTTACAGTTTCCTCAGTTTTGTTTTTACGTTTCCCCCATAAATGCAGAAATAGTCTTAACGGATGATTGTGCAGAACTTTTGTTCTTGGACCTGGAGTTTATGTCCATTTCTCCTTATTTATTGCCACGGCTCTCCACCTCATTCACAGAAAAAGGAAAAAAAAACAACAAACTGAAACTGTCTTTCAAAATGATGAATTAGCCCTGAGCATGAGTTAAAGTAAAGTTCCTGTTTTTGTTGCCCCTTGATTCAAAGAAGTCATCTTCAGTGTATGTCCTCAATAACAAAGCCACATTAACAAGCACCCTACAGACGTCTATTAGAATGTGAAAAAGTGCCATGTGCTGTATATTAGTTTTTAGTGACTAAACACTTGGGAGAGGCGACCTAGAATCAAGCCTTGTGGTGCACTGAGTGTATATGTTCTCATTGTCCTCTCAGCTACACTTCTGAGACACAGAGAGAAAATGCTCATTAGATCTATGTGCTGAATTGCTCCTCTCTCTCCATCTCTCCCATCCTCCCCCAACCTTCATATCTCTCTCTCTCTCTCTCTCTCTGGCTCTCTCCCTCCCTCTCTCTCCATCCGTCTGCTTAACAGATGGGAGGGTCGTGGGCACAGCTCTTCCCCTCCCCCTGGAGAGGCCTGGTGCCTGTTCAAAAGATCCCTCTTTATGCTTCTCTCCATTTCTCTGTTTTCCTCCCAGCACTCTCCTTCTCTTTTTATTGTCACCTTTAAAGCTCGAAGATATAAAACCAGCAGAGGCATAATCGTTGTCCTTCAGCGCACTTGGTGCCAGCATGCCCTCTGACCTTAGCATTAGCCCATCCCGGCCTCCTTCCAGTTACCACACGTTAGTGTGAATACAGGCATACCGCTAGTCAACAAGTCTACAGAGTATAACGGAGCTCTTTTGTTTATTCTTCATTTCCCACAGATTCATTCCCTCCTTGCCTGCTTCGGGATTAGTAAATTGGCTTAATGTGAGCAAGCTTGTTAGTTTTTTTTTTGTTCTCTTATACTGCGTGTTTTCATTTTTTGTCTCGTTACTTTCTCATCTTCTGTGCCCCCTCAAGGTCAGATGTCAGTGTCACTGCCTTACAAGACATTCCTGCCAAGGACAACTGTGCTGTGCCACTTGACCACGTTCACTAAGTAGTGCTTGTTTCCTGCATTTCCCTCCACTTCACTGTCTTAGCGTCATGAGGCTAAATTGGATTTAGTGATTCAGTGGTAATCTGTTAAGTTAACCGATGATCCATCCAGCACAAGGGAAGGGAACGCAATGGGGAACTGGGCACTTGTTTTTTACCCAGGAGCTGCCTGGCACCCATAAGGGACGGGGGTGGGTGTGAGGGAAAAGTGAGGGGTGGTGGCAGGAGTGGGATGGGGGAGTGGAGGGAGGATTGAGGGAAAGCAACTTGTGTTGTTGTGTAGGAGGAGGTAAAGGAAGCAGGAATAAGAAGGGATGGGGAAGGGGGCTGGGTGAAATGGAGAGGAACCAACATGGGGGTAAGCAGCAGCAGAGCTTCACCTCAGGGAGTGTTGGCTGGTGCTGGAAGCCAAAAGCGGGGATTAAATGTTCAGGACACGGGCTTAATCTTAGTGTTAATGTTACGTAAGGCCTAAGGTGTTGCCCCAGCGGGTGTTGACATTGAGAGGTTCAACTCTGCTCAGTGTGCTGTGGGAGGAACGCGGAGGAGGTGCAGGCCAGGAGGCAGGGATCATGAAGGTAACGCCTCCTTGTTTGGAGCGATGCCCGGGCTGGGTAGTGTTGAGTACAAAGACTGGGAGGGGATGATGCTGTCAGCCTGTGATTGAGGTATGCTGGCTTGATTGATATCCTTGTCTGGCTGTCTTGTGCCAAGCGCCTTAGTGTTGGCTTGTAATCCTAGTTTGTCTGACAACATCCTTTTTTGTTTTCTTCCACAGGGCAGCTCTTTGTGTGTCTGTCTACGGATGGGTGTGTTTGCACAGAGCAATGCTAAAATGTTTTGGATAGCCTCTTCAGAGCTGCCACAGAGTTATTTTAGATCTTGTTATTATTATGATGGTACAGTCCGGCTGTTGTCCTAACTGCCAAATGACGCATTTATGTTCGTATCTCAGTTCTTCCATGAGTGGGTGTATTCCAAACCATCATCTCAGGAAGTTTTTTGTCATGCATTTCATTATTGTTGAGACTGTATTGTCTCACTTTTTTCAGTTTTTGTGTGATGGACATTTTTGGCAGGCAATCTTATAAAATCCAGAAAAATCAATGCAATGCTTTTTCTTAAAAAAAAATGTAATCTATTTACTGAATCTGTGCTTTGCATACATGCACTTGGAAGGCCTTAATTAAACTGCTGTATTATAAATTTTGAATGAGTCAGGTATATAGCACAGAGCCTGCATTTTATGTTGCAAATGGAAAGATAGGTACAGTCATGCTTGTGCTACAGGCCTTGGTCTGTCATTAAGAGCCACAGCATCCCTGGATGTCTCTATTATGAGTTTTCATTATCAATGTCCTACTCTCTAGCACAAAAAGGTCAAGTGCATAGCAATGTGCTGCATTCACCTGAGGGGTTTAGATCTTTCTTGTGCTTCCTCATGCATGTTACTCAATAAATACATGGATTCAGGTTAGCGGGAGGTAAAAAAAAAAAAAGGAAAGGAAAGGAAGTGCATTACAATGTGCAGGTATGTATGCGAGAGTGTGCAAAGGAGAGAATATGAGAGAGTGAGGAAAAGAGCAAGGGTGTTTGAGAAAAAGGAGAGAGAGAGAGAATGATAGAGAGAGAGACTGAGACTGACATGTCTTTTGGTGAAGCGGTGTCGTCTTCCACATCAATGTCTGATGCTTGTGCTGCCAGGTGCCGGAAATCTGGTTCAGAAAGGAGAGAAGAGAGAAGAAGGGGAAAGTAGAGAAAAAAAAGGCAGGGTAGATGGAGGATTTTTTTTTTATGTGACGGCGTTGACAGCTCCCCTGCATTGCACTGAGCTTAAATAATGGGATGCTCATTTGCATAACGAGGGACGTTATCACCTCTACTGTCAAAAGAAAACACAACAACAGTTCTTCTGCTCCTCCCTGAGATAGATTGGGTTGGCCTACTTTAGCACTCTGGAGAGATGCACTGGAGCTCTGGCTTAGCCAAGCTCACACAAGAGCACACACTCACACACACACATGCACATGTGTTCACACACAGTCACTCAGTCATGCAAACTTTTCGGAGCGCAGCTTTCTTCTTCGCCCATGCAGTCCAGCACATCAGGCTGCTGGTCTGCACCTCTGAAACACAGGTACACACACAATAAACTGTGCGCACACAAGCAAGCAAACATACAGATACTCTCGTGGACATGCAAGATCTCCAGTTGGATTAATAAGTTCATGGTATAATTTTATTAGACTTTTTGTCTCTAAGAAACTATTATGTTTCAAGCTATTATGTTGCCACTTTGTTTTTAAACTTATTTTTACAATGGCTTTGTGTTGCCAGTACATGGCAACGCTCTTAGCTCGTCAGTTTTACATCTGTATTCTATCCTGCAGATCACATCTGCCATTTTGGAGATGAGCTGCAGATAGAGTAGAAAAAGTTGCGGCTGGCAGCTCCACTGTCAATACAGTGCAGTTTCATGGGAAGAAACAAAATGTATTTCTCAGTCTGGAGGTAATGTTACAGTGTTGGTGATTAGAGCGTTTAAGTTAGCGGCACTTCCAAAACACTGTCAAACTCTCTGTGAACGAGGCGAGATCCTGACAGCGCTGTCTCCTCTCATAGTCGGTGCCTAGGAAAAAAAAATGCAAAAACTGATTTGCATGATATCGACAGAGAAAAACACAGCGGTTCTCACAACATTGTTGACAGATTCTTTGTCTTTCTTCACCCTCCCTTGTGGCTGCCACGATGCCACTTTTATTATTTTTTTTTTCCTCTCAGTATTTTGCCATATTTCATTTCATTTAATGCTTATTCTCTCCGACCCCTCCCTTCTGTCTTGCAGGTACAGATGCTGGAATCTTTGAGTTGATTGAAACAAATAGAAAGCAGGAAAAAAAAAAAAGACAGAGCAAAGGAAGAGCAGAAACGTGAAGAGAAAGAGGAGAGAGAAGAAGAAAGAGAAGAGAGAAGAAAGCTTGAAGTTCTTTAGAAAGAGGAGAGAAAGAAAGAGACGGGGACGATGGGGAGGAAAAAGATTCAGATCACGCGGATTATGGATGAACGCAACAGACAGGTAAGTCCCTGGGGGATGGGAGGATGGATGAGTATGAGGATGGGGGAGAAAAGGGTGGAGGAGGGAGTAAGGAGAAACACCCTACACCCTATATAGCTCTTAACAATGAAGGTTTCTGGGAGTCTGGGCAATATGCGAGCTGGGAGACAGAGTAGTCCTTGCAGGGAAAGTACAGATATTGCTTTTGGTGGAGGAGTTCCATTGGCTTAGAATAGCATGTTTGTTTCTCTTCAATCTAACAATCCAGTGTGAGGACACAAGGAGTGTACAGTGTTTCCTAAAATGGATTTTGCTTTAAAACATTTGTGATTTTTAAAGCACATTCTGCATATCACAGAGTAGTCTGAGGGGTGCAGCCTACACTCAACTGAAGCACCCTTCACACACCCAAGCCCTCACACCATGCCACCCTTTTTAGCTCCCTGCCAGTGGAATATTACCGGGAAGAGGGTGGTACCACTAGTGAGGCAGGGTGGAGGAAAATATAAACAAACAACCAAACAGAGAGTTTGGGATGGTCTGAAATGACACACTGGGATACAAACATTGAAATGCTATTTTTCTTGAGCTAAATCAGTAACAGTAGAACTGCTGTAGCTTTCCTCTGCGTAGAATAATACACATTAATAAAAAAAAAATGTCAACAACCAATCTAAGAACCATTGAATCCTTGCAATACATTCTTAACAACAGCTGGCATTACTTGAGACTTGAGATAATAAATTGTGGACACTACTGTCTCAGGCAGGAGACAGAACTCTCTCACTGCCCTTGAGGCCCACAATCGATCACTTCCTGTGGCATAGCTGACCACTGACACTTTGTCAGCTTCCTGGCAGCCCAATTGGATCCATACGCTGCTAATGTGGCCCCTGGATCACAGGTCAAACACACACACACACACACACCAGCACACACAGATCTGAACACAATCCGTTTCATTGCTTTTTGAGACACATACACCGTGTGACATTCTCAGTAGTATTTCTGAACCATTTCACTATGTGCTTTATCAAACACAGTCATATGTGGCCGGAGTAAAGGCTCAGTGAATTGATTGGAGTGTGCTGGGGGAGTAATTGAAGTAGACGTTGGCCCTTGTCGTGACTAAGCTCAAGTGTGTTTGCAAGAAACAAGAAGATAGAAGAAGAACAAGAAGATAATAGGAAGTGTGTGAGAAAGTTTGCGTGCTGGACTCAAAGGAGGTCACATCAGAAACACAGTTCCTTTAGAATCACAGATGCAGCACAAAAACAAGAGTGTAACCAAGGAACATATATAGAGAGATTTTTTTAAAGAACGGAGGATGTGAGACAGTATATCTTTGTTTGTTATTGAAAGAGACAGACAGAGAAACAAAGCAAGAGCAAGAAAGAGGTCACAGAGTTTTAGATGAGGACTAAAACTATCGTGTTGCAGCAGCACCCACACTTCCTCCTTACTGTTATCTCAGCTCTCCTCTCTTATCCCACCTTAGACTGGGCCTGCAAGTTGCACCAGTCTCTTCGACTCCTGAGGAAAAGGAGAGAAAGAGGGAGACAGGAAGGACACCTGAGGGAAATCGATGCCTGAGATATCCGGGCTTCGCTTACAGGGAGAGGAGAAGGAGGCAGGAGAAGAGACTGAGGAGAGAGAAAGTGTTCATGGGAAAGAAAAATCAATATATCACAGCATTTTGTTGTTTTGATCCTTAAAACGATAGATTGCTCATTGATATTATGTACTCATTGTTGCTTTTAGGTGATTGCGATTCCTCCTGATATTATATCATCGAGTCATGTGGAAAGCACCGCATGCTCTGTGGAGCATAGTGTCATAAAACCTACAGCCTAAAAAAGTGACATCACCGTGTTTTGAAGAGACGGATATCACAAGACAGGGACAGAGACAGACACAGAAACTTAAATTTTCTTTTTTAAAGAAGAAAAAACAGAAGCTCAAGCTTTACATATTTTCACTTCCTTTTTGAGGAAATGTCCCGGAGCCCAAGCCAAATAAACACCAGAGGACTTTGTGCAGTGTTGCTTTTGACCTCACATTCTTCACATACTTTTAGTGTTTTATGTGTAAAAAGTTTTGCCATTTCTGAAAGCCCTTCTATGGTCTTAGCAGGCTAATGTTGTTTTATGATTTATATAAAATAAAATATATTATTGTTTGGCATAATATTAATTTCCAACAGTTGTTAGAGTTGCATAAAAAAAAGGACGTGGCACAGTTCCTGCATTGTCCTTCAATACTAATACAGGCCTACTGTAATATTTCCTTGGTTATTACAGACTTTATAATGCAGCCGTCTTTGGAGTGGCACCACTCTGTGTAGCTGTCAACGCTACCTTTCCACCTACAGGGCTTTACTGCCTCCTCACCCCTGCCCTCCTTGCAGCTGCAGCATCATACTGGGCACCGGGCCTGGCTCTCTCTGGGCGGCCACTTTGGGCTGCCACCTCCAGGCCCCGAAACACTTCCCAAGAGCAGTGGCAGAGGGGCCAGGCCTCCCTGGCGTTGACTGGCTGCCCGGAGTGCTGGACAGTGGGCAGCAGTGTGTGAGCCCTGGCTCCAAGCCGCCCGACCACTCAGACCCTCTCCTAGCCTCGGGCACATGAAAGAGCCCCCTGTGTCATAAACTCATGGGCTGTTCACAAAGAGCAGACTCTTGAGCCAGCTTGCAAATGCACACAGATAGGCAGGCGCACACAAGTTAAATGTACAGGTGTGTGCATGCGCCTGCACATATTGGCGTAGACTTGAGACATGGCCGATCATAGGCTCAGACACCTACTTAGATGGTACATTTGGAGTCTTTGTTAGTGCAGCAGTGACAAACACGTGTGTATTCACATGTACACATCTAAAAACACATCTATCTCTCTAGAGCCCGTGTTGTGGATCGACTAATTTACTGCAATTGGCTCTAATTAGTGTTACCTCTCTAGCCAGTACGCTCAGTGGGGTTAATTTAGGATGACTTGTTTGTGTGAATCATTGTGTTTGTGTGTGTGCGTCTTTGTGTCAGACATATGGGTTTCATGGGGGAAGGGACCTGAGGCCAAAGGTTAAACATGTATCAGGTCATCAGTGACAGGAAGTAAAACACGAGGATCTCCCAACTCCCCCAAACAACAGTCACACCACCACACACTCGGCTTAAAGAAGCTTTAAAAATGCAGTTTTTTTTATGTCTTCGTGCATGCGTCTTTTCTCTGGTGAAGAGAGCCACATTAACTGCAGCGCTGTAGCTGTAGTAAGGGGTCTTTTTGTTTCTACGACAAAGCATTCTTCCCTCCAATCAACAGTACCGGGGTGAGAAAATGTGCGAGTGAAATTAACAGCAGGAAAATAATGAGGCCCACAGGGTAGCTCCTCACCCCTACACCCCTCCTCTAATTCCCTGTTTCCCACCTTCTACCATCTCGTTCATTTACCACACAGAGTGGCACTCCTTTTTGTCGTATGTTCAGCTTTGTGAGACCTAACCGGTGGGCTCACTAAGCTCTCACCTTCACTTTGTTTCCCTTTTTCCCCCCCTTTTTTCCACTCATTTTTTGTTTTGTCTCATCTGCCTGCTCCAACCACAGTCCTCATTACAAAGTCTTAATGGTATAGCGTTCTATAGTTTCTTTCCTTTGTATGCTGTACAGTTCACTTTGTCGGGCTTTTGATCTTTAAAACAGAAATCTGTGTATTAATGAGAGCATATTTTCCAGTATAAGTTATATACAACAAAAAGTTTGATTATAAAAATAAGTTTGTTGCTAATAACACCAGCCAGAAGTATTTTTAACTTTTTTTTTTTTGGACTATAATCTGCAGATTATTTACATTCTCACCAAAATGTTCTCATCTTTTAATAAAAAAAATGTGGGTTATATGGTTTTCTTCCGCAGTGATTACCGGAACAATCAGACACACATGTAGATAAAGTGTGTATGAAAATGAGTTTAAACCAATTACTTCCCTATTTTTACTTGCTTTCTTGCGAATGTTTGCTAAAAGTAAAAATAATGTGCCTTGCATAAAGTATACAGCATCAGCCTTAGTGCCACACTGATGGTTTATATCCTTCAAATGGATGACAGCAAGTTATTTTTGTCTTTCTGACCACTAACTTGGGCCTTGCAAAGTGACATCCCCTTTTTTTAGTCAGTGGGTATATCCTTTTCTAGTTGCGGTTTTTCAGCATAAACAGGAACATGCTGAGATGTAATTACTTGCTCCGCTAAGAAAAACAATCTAAACTGGCATGTACTTGAAGACATTTATAGCTAAACCTGCCATAATTAAGACATCGCGATCACTTTCACAAGTTAGTTTTTAACTAATGTGGAATTAAAATACAAAATGTTTGGACTACACTACCTCCTCTTCTTTACTGTACAGTGCACCCTGGAAAAGGATGATGAGTGGGGTTTTGAGGAGAGAGAAGAGCATAGCATATATTAGAGGTGGGACAAAGCCTCTTTTGTCGTAATGCCTCTCTTAACAGCGTCTTGGCTGTGAGGCAAAGTTCAAGCTGAGGTCTTCGGCTCCTCTTATTCCTTTTGCGTAAGTCCATGTCTTCCTGCTTGGCCCCTGACAATGAGATAAGTGTTTGTTTCAAGTCAAATCTTGCTGCTCCATAGGTGACTGACATCTATGTCTCTCTGTGTGTGTGTGTGTGTGTGTGTGTGTGTGTGCACGTCTCTCCACATGGCCATGTTTGGTTTGCTAACCAGCAGTTTTTTGGTGCTTGTCTCCCCACTCCTCCTCTTCCTTCACCTCCTCCTCCCCCAGGGAAGCAGGCAGGAGGTGGGAAGCAGAAGCGAAGCCATTGTGAAGGGGAAGCCACTGGCCTCTTCCTGTTATGAGAGGAAATGCATACAAATGTGCTTCCTGTGCGTCCGCCCCCTCTTTTCTCCTTCGTCTTTCCCCTCGTCTTTCTCTCACCCATGTGGCAGAGACTCAGCCTCTTTCCCTCCTTTCTCTGTGTCCCTCTGCTTTTCCTGGGTGTTTCTCTCCATGTTTGCCAGACCAAATGCAGCAAGTGAAGCAGAAGTTATTTAATCTTTATATATTAATTATTTATTTATTTGTTGATTTTGCTGGTCATTTGCTGGTGATAGCACACAAACTCACAAACATGCAGAAATAAATGAAGAAAAAAAAACAAAAGAACACTTTAAAAGGTCAGCTAACTGTAACGCAGTTGAGTGGTTGCAGGGTTGTCTGTGTGTGTGCATCTGCATTGCATTGCATTAGTCTAAAGCTCTCCTGGGATGGGGTAGTGGAGGAGGATAGGGGTGAGTAAATAAGATGTGTGTTGCAGTCTACAGTTTATGAACAGTTTAGTTCATGTAAATAAATGCCTGAAGAAGTACTGTTTTGATGATTGTTTGTAGATGGTATGGAAGTGTGAGGATGATTTAGTGTCCTTCACATGGTCTTTTGAAGGGAGTTGTTGCCAAGATCTTTTCTATAATTAAGTAATCTCTTAGAAGCTTGAGCTGTTGTTGTGACATTTAGACATTTTGATACTTTCGAGGTCCCCCTGCACATGCATTCATTTACCTTTTCAGTGTTCAGGCCAGACTTCCTAATTCTATTTTTTTTTTTTTTATTGCAGATCGAAAGCCAGAAAGCATAACACTGAGACATCACTGAGATTTTAGTTATTCTGATACGCACGTTTTGCATATTTTTATGGGAAGAATGTATGCGTTAGGGTTAGAATTTAAATATGGTTAGACTAGCATGCCAAGACAGCTGTAAAGTCATGTGTCCCATTAAAATCCTATTACTTTAGGCCCTTACCTCAATGATGGCCAAAAATAGTCAACGGAATTTTCCTGTGTATTTGTGTGAAGATAGGTTTCACACCCTTGTTACCAATATACTGTGAAAAGACACAGTTGGGTTCACGCTCACACACTCATGCTGTTCCCTTTTACCAGCATGCACAGCACTGTAATGTCATTCTCTCTGTTATTAACATGGTGATGTGTCTAACAGCACCCACTGACCAAGGAAACAAAGATTACACCCACACTGACATATGGGTGGTTTACAAAATGTTTTGTGTTTTAACAACAAAGTCAGAGGACTCATTCAGTAAACGAAATGTATAATAGTTCAAATTTATCAGTTTGCATGTATAACAAAATGTATAAATGTAAATATTTGTGATTTTAAAAAGTGATTATTTCTTCTTTCCATACAAACTTAGAAACAGTAACGTATGGTAAGCTACATTAGTGTGTGGCTTACAAATTGAGCTTATTGTCTTTTTTTTTGTTTATGAATATAGTTTATAAGTGTTATAAAATTGTAAAACTTGTTAATTTTTATCAAGTATCTTTAAAAGGCTGTGGATCAGCTACACCTCACATGGCATCTGTATTACGCACTTGGAAAACAGGACCTTAACACCAGTTTGCAGTTTCTGTGTGGGCCGGTTTTAGGCTTGCACAGGAAAGGCTGGAGATGACATCACCAAGTGGGACGTTAAAAGTATCACATGATGACATCATATGATGCCAGGAAGTCACAAGATCTTGAAATGTTAAATCGAATACTGAACCTAAAAACTGCATGGGTGAGATGCATTGCAAATGAGCACATCCTCCATGTCTTGTAAAATCTGTGTGGACTTATTCGAGCCAGCATTCACTGTATTTATTTGCGTATATTTGTCTTATATTCATGGATGTATGCGCACAGCGTAGTAGTATGTGTTTTAGAGATAGCATGTTGTACGTGTCAGGTTGAGATAAGGGGGGTGTGATGTGATATTTACGTAGGTGTTATAGTTTGGTCAGTTAAAACTTTTCATAATCACACTCATTCTCTTCCCTGTGGTGCTGTTGAAGCCAGACTATGTGTAAATTATAATATGTGAGAAATGCTTGTGCACATAGTTCCTCATTTAAAGCACGAAGCTCAAGACAACTTTGATTGAATTCCGCTCTTTGTTTTCTACATTTTGAAATGAGAAGCAGAGAATGCGCGTCTCTCAAAGTACACTGGCGGATTTGCATTTGTGTGCTGATGCTCGCAGCAGTCCTCACCTTCGAGACTAGCTGCTCTGGACCTTTGAGACTCACACCCTAGTCCCACTGTGCGACCCACAGGCCACTTTTTGAAACATTAATGGCCCCAGCAGAGTGAGTGACTGAGTGAGTGGCTGATAACGGAACTTGGCCGCCAGCTAGCTGTGTCCTGCGTCTGCCCCTGGTGCCCCTTGCATCAAAACACCAAGGGAAGACAACACTCTGCTTGTCCTGTCCCTGAAACGCATGCCTTGACCTTATGTTCTACAGTCATCTTATTTACCTGCACGATGTGTACTTCAGCCTGACTGTTGTAAGGCTTGCAGACCCCTTTTCGGGTGCTCACGTTTCAGTTGTGGACAAAAAAGCTCAGGATAGTTTGAATATGACAATTAATCCTATTGTCACAAGATCCCTTTTGATCTTAGACTATTAAAATGAGGCTTGTTTTTTTTTCACATTTCAGCATGGATGTATAAATGTCAGCATGGTATTTAGAACCCAGGGGAGCGTTTTTCTACACATGTTGCCAGTGAGTCACAAGCGTATGTGCCGAGGTACAGAACCTGACACAGTGCTTTGTCAGGAGGTAGCACACTGTCCATGTCTTTGGTTTCAGCCTCTGTTGTCTGACAGATAGTTTGGCATGAAACGGTCACATCAGTGGAAAACTTTAAGATGGGGGGTTGGGGTGAAGTAATGGAGCGACAGTGAGAGGGTCCAGGATAAGACGGTCCACTCTTGGTAGAAAGGGAGAGCGAGAGAAAGTCAGGATGGAGGTTAGGGATGGTTTGATGTTCTGTTCCCCTGGTGCATCCTGGGAGATATTGTTTCAAGAAATTCAAACCTATCTATCAATATCTATTCAAGCCTATCTCCTCTTTCAGTTGTAAAGAGAAAATGTGAAGGGCAAGGCATAATAAGTAAATGCCAAAATAAATCTATTCAGGCATTACCCAGATCTATCACAAGCAAGGCTTTCTTTATAAGGGTCTTTATGTTTACACTCATAATCTTTATAAGTGTATTCAGAGCTTGTATTTGTTCTGCATTCATCTGGTATCTTTGGCCCACTTAAGTACTAGAGGAGAATAGGCAAACATGCAGTTAATCAACAAACTGAGATTGTTAGTTACCAGCTGGGCACAGTTCTGGCAGAATTTCCTCTTTATAAAAAAAACCCAAAAAACTTTGTCAATACAGGTCTCCAATGTAAATAACACATACAGTCACAGAGGAAAATAAGAGACATTTCGATAAAAAAACATGCTGCGTATTTAAGAGAGGGAAACTGGCAGTGGAGCATTTTCTCTTTTTTCCCATTCAGTTGAAGAGTGTGCACACATGGCTTGGAAAAGAAACCAGGTGCAGCTCACTGGCATTAACTCACTTTCGCTGTTCTAGTTTTGATTCAAACAATAGAGGAATAAGGCTGTTCTATTTTGACAGTGTTGGCCCTTGTGTGTCTGC
>VUQS01023094.1:0-10642 GCA_015108495.1 Heterochromis multidens | reverse complement strand
AAGATGGTGATGTTCCATACATTTCATACACACTGATCTATGATCATACATTTATAAAAATAAACACATTAAGTAAAAGAGTGTCTACATCTTAGTTTAAGTGATGACACCCAACAATCACTTCTTGACACTTGTTTTTTTTTTTTCAATAATTGCAGTGAGTTTTTCATTTTATTCCTTTTCCTCCACCTGCTTCCTTCTTTTTCTTCTGGTCTCTGTTGAGATATTTTGCTTATGTTCCTTACAGGAAAAGTGCAGCTTCTGAGGCTTCCCCCTCAGGCACTATTCCCTCAGTTTCTTCAGTCCTCTTTACTTTAGTCGTGCTGATTGCAGGTAGTGAGCACAAGCCTGAAGGTTTACAATAATTCTGATGGTATGAACAAAATTGGTCGGTGCACATGGTTCACAAATCCAACAGTAAGAACCTATGTCTGTGTAGGTTCTCAGTCATCCAGGACATGGTAGTCTAAGGGTTTGAAAGAAGGCGACTGGACTTCTTTAAGTTGTTTGAAGACGTTTCACCTTCACCCAAAAGGCTTCGTCAGTTCTAAAACCAAAAGGTGGACAGTCCCAGGTATTTAAACCCCTAGTGGGGGCTGTCTCTCGGGAGGTGGTCATTAACCCACTATTGATCATGTGAGTCCATTGATCATGTGAGTGAAGTGCCTTAAACCTGCATTCGTTTTAAAAGCCACCGGGGGGGCGATAGCTGTGGTTGCAAAAGGACTTCCGGCCCTAAAGAAGTCTATCAGAAAACGACCCTCACACTTGACCTCGCTGAGTTTATGGGCTCCTTTATATTGAATAAAGAATGATGTCGGTTTTCTAAATTTTGGTCTAAGGTTCTGAAGGAGGACTATCCAAGGTGTGCTCCCTGGCTAATGACTTGTGATTGATGTGTCATTAGCCAATGAGCATGCACTTTCACAGTCAGATTCACCTTTGGTTTAAAACACCATGACAACAGCGAAAACCCTCATTGAGGCTTCGTAAGAGAAGTAAACAAACCTGCACGTGTCATCACAGCAGCTTCGTCCAGCTTTTGTTCGGTCTGTGGCTGCAGGTCTGCAAAGCCTCAAAATTTTTCCAACACTGCTGACTTTTGCTGTTATTTTGCTTTTGCACATCAGGTGTAAAGTTCTAGCTGTGTGGCAGGCAGGTTGTGGAGCCAGATGCAGGACACAGGACACAGGAGTAGTACATAAAGCGAGCCTTTAATGCTGGTAGTACAGAATAACAAGTCCAAAAGTAATCCAAAGCAAAGCGTAACACCAGGGAACCCAAACATCCAGAGATACAGGGGAAATCACAGCTGAGAGGGACAACATGACAAAGGGCAAAGGGAGACTCAAACAATATGTACACAAGGTAAAAAAGATAGGGGAAAACAGGTGGGAAACACAGATCAGACACAAATCAGGAATAATGAGACAAGGGAAGTGAACTAAATACAAAGCACAAGAGACAAAAGACGACCAAAATAAAACAGGAAATAACTAACACCAAGACAAAGACTCAAACATACGAACTTGACACGGAAACACAACCACGGAGACAAGACTGGAGGAACAGAATGGGATCATGAAAGGGAACTGACAAACCTATCACCATCTTAAGCAAACAACTAAAGGCACAAATAACAAAGAACTCAAAAGCACCGGGGGAAATAAAAACACCATTAACAGAAAACTACAACAAAATCTTTACTCAAAACCAAAAGAAAACATGAACCCACAAAAAATTAGAACCATGACAGTCAGGTCCGCTTTTCTTTTGTTTGCTTTTGCTTTTTATTACTTGCTGATTTTTCAAAGTAAAATTTGCTCGTAACTGTTCAAAAAACAGATTGTGTTCAAAATTGTTCAAAAAGATTTTCTTTCTTTCTGAGATAAACGGCGCTGAGCCATTTTTTCTTCTTTGACAAGAGCCTTAATTTACTCCAAACTCACTGTGCAGTAGTCCTTGTTGATGTAGTCAGTGACTCATCTGTTTTGTTCATCTGTCTGAAGTCTGACTATTTGGTTTTTCCAAACCATTTACAACCTAATTTAATTTTAAGTGGTGTGGAACGCTAGAAACCACTTTGTTTTAGTGTAAAGAAGTTTAAGTTCATTCTAAAAATATTTAATAAACAACCCCTTTGAAAAGCTGATAATAAGCAGATACTTTCATATTATAAGGAGATGCTGCTGTAACAATCAAAGAAACCATCATCATGGCCCCTTGATTAACCACACTCTGAGAAATAAATCTGTGGAACTACAGAGAAAGTGGAGACTTTATCCCAATATTAAAAATATAGAAATTATCCTGTAATTCACAGAAATTGTCCTCTGGGGCCACTGATATTTGATGATTCATCTTTAAGAGTAAAACAGCAAGCAGTAATGCTTTATCCATGACTTTCTTTGGTGTAGTGTGGCCGGTCATGAGTGATGTCTTTGTCGGTCAGAAGGCCGTAAGTCTGGTAGTGATTCATTGGGAAATTAACCCTTCAGACTTTCATTACATGAGCCATTCTTTAGGACAAAATACACTTAAAAGCACCAAATTAATGCCCTCCCTCTCTGAAATTTTCACATTTTTCAAAGCCATCCAAAGAGCCAGATTGGATATATGCTTGACATCCCTGTCTGAAGCCCACAGTCAGAGTTTATCTTTGTAAAACTGTCCTACAGGATGGAGGGTAATTTATCAGCAAGTGCTAGCAGCCTTGGTTAGAAAGGTGTAATGCACAAATGTAGATACGCACCAAAACTGAAGTACAAACTTTTATTTATCCAATAAATTCATGAAAAATGCTCCAAAAGGTACCAAAACTGCACACAGAAAGGAGAGGTCCTTTTCAGCGGAGTCACTGAACTCGATCTCTTAAAGTGACCCTCCTCTAACCTTATGCTGTAATAGAAACCGAATGAATTACAGTCGTTATGAAGGAGGAAACTCCGATAGAGACCAGTGCTTTTTGTATCAGGCTGTAAACATGTTTATTTGTGCTGCAAAGTTGGACGTTTTAACATGGGACTCTATGGGGACTGACTCACCTTTGAAGGCAGCCTCAAGTGGAGGAACTGTAGGCTTTGGTACTTCCATTTGTGTAGTCACAGTGGTCCTTTTTCAGGGCTTTGTCTTTCTTTAAGGATGTTTTAATTCTCTTTGTAGCTATTTTGGTTGTTTATAATACAAATTTTTTAGGGCAATTTTGACTTTTAAGGATTTATATGTTGTTAAAAACTTTTCTCTCCTCGTCTTGTCTCGTCCTCTAGAGGTGATGAGTACAAATAAGGACTGTGTCAGAGGTTTTTTTACCAAATCAACATTTTTCTGTCTCCTTCCACCTTTTTCGTGTATATATACATGTTCATCAGTCCCTACAGGCTGAGAGTCTTTTAACACCATTAGTTCAGGAGTTTTTGTTCCAAAATAGATTATGTGGGTTTCCTGGAGCCAGAAGTATCAGCATCTGTTCCAGGTGGATCATTAGTATCGATCTATAACACTATCAGGACTCACAGATGTGGATTTTCTGCTCTGAGGCTGTTAATAAATCCCACTCATTGCCCCTTTGAGTTTAGCTCTTACTCCACTTTAATTAACTATACATTATCACAGTCAGTGTGCTGGGCTTCTCTATTATCTCCCCGGGTCCAGGTTGGGCAGTTCAATACACAGTAATTCAATCTTAAATCAACAGCACGCCTCAGGGCCAAAGCGTGAGGAGCCAGAAAGAAAACACAGAAGAACGGATATGAACTGAGATGCCAGGACTTCTTCCACCACTCAGACCCTTTAGTGCTGGCCAAAAATGAATGGAAGCTTCTTTTCTCCTGGAACTTTTTAGTGCAGTATGTACCAGGTCTGCACCACTATCTGATGTATACTAAAGGTACTTTTTTTCTGCTATCAGCCAGTCAAAGAGTACCAAAACACAATCAATGCTTTCATGGCTTATGGACTCACAAGGCTCTGGATGAAGCAGGAACTTCTAGTTCGAAAAACTTTACAGTTTATTCTAATAACTACAAACTCAGAGAAAGAAAATGACCACAAAGAGACTCAAACCAACTTAAAAAATACCCAAACATGACTTAGAACCATCCTAAAAGGCTTCAAATTTTCATAAACAGACTCAAAACTAACAGAAACTGAGTTAAACCCCAAAGCAGCAGCTGGAAACAGGAAAAAGCACAGTTTAACAAGGTTTAACTGTGTAGTCATGCACTTTGTCAGGGGTGGTTGGGGTTGGTGAGAGTTAAAGCTAGCTGGAGTGGGTGGGTGAATGGAGAGTGATTAGAAGAGTGATTGAAACTGGCTGGGCAGTAACTCGATAACTTAAAACTATCAGAGAAGGAATCGAAAGACTTCCAAACAAGCGCTGAAGAATCCAAATTAATAAGTGTGAAAACCTGACCATATTAGAACATTATTTTTACCCAGAAGGCATTATAGCTAGAAGATAAGTCTGGTGTGAAAATTCAATTCAATTTTATTTATATAGCACCAAATCACAACAAAAGTCGCCTCAAGGCGCTTTATATTGTAAGGTAAAGACCCTAGGACCACAAAGAGACTCAAAACAACAATACATGTAAAATTACCACTGAAGAAAACTTGGAAAGTGTCAGACCCTTGAGGAAAGAAACAAATAAGAGGCAGGATATTGACAGATTTTTGCTATGTGGTACATCAAATGCAGCTTTAGGTGTAAATATTAAATATATTCTTACATTTAAGGCCTGAATAATGATTTAAGACACTTGGATCACACATCTCCACAAAGTCTGGGTGAGGCTCTAGCACAAACCTACCTAACTCCCGTATAACAAACATACAACTTTGTAACTTCATTTACGTTGCTGTCACAGACCTGAAACCAAGTTATTTTTCAGAGTTTTAGATAAACTTCAGACAAAGTGTAATTTTTACCTGACAGCAGGAGCTTTTCTTTAATTTAATGGAACTCCATCGGTCAGATAAATGAAGTGAAAACCTAAATCTCCCTCTAAGAAGAATCAAAAGCACACAAAGTTTAAAAAAAAGGAAGTAAAGTAACTCAAAACTGCTTAATGCTGCATGGAAGAGGTTCACAGGTTGAATGTGTGCAACATACAGGATTTATCACCGCAGTCTGACGTTCCTCAGTGAGAAACATCGTCAAACAATCAGCGTCTAAACGGGTTCATCCACTAAAAACTTCACAGTGAAAAACAGACCGTCATTACTGTCTGCTGCTGCAGCTGTTATTCTGAGTGTGTTCTGGGGAGATATGACACTAGAAAGAGCTGTTTACCTATGAGCTTCCACCACGGCTCTCATCTGAAATCACTGAGATTAAATATGTAAATCTGCCTTTTAATAAACACATAAAGAAAGACACAAGAGGTAATTTCATCCTCTGGGTGATTCTTTTTTCTTTTTTAAGATATTTTAATATTTCTGACCTTTTTGTAATCATTGGTTTATAAAATGTTTCTCCTTGATAATGATTCATTTTGAACTCGTGCTGTTAATGAATGTTTTTGTGGTTATTTACTTTTTTATTGTGAAAATGCTGTCATTTGAAATGCACATACGCCAATTTTACTCAACAGGCCAATCAAAGAACAACAAAGCCGCTTTTTCCTGTCTTGAAACTCAAAATTCACCACTTGTAATTTTATTTTCAAATCTTTTCCTCAGTTTTATGATTACTTGTTTTGTTGGAAAAAGTTTATTTTATTCTCTTGGTGCTTTTTTGTTGGATCTGTTCTTGTCCTGAATTCACCCTGTGCTCCAGACGCTTTTCTTTTGTTAATTAATGAAATAATTTTGATGATTCATTTTGAACTAAAGGGCATATATGTAAAATCCACAGATGTCAGTGTTGCTCTGTAAGACAAACAAAGAACCACAAAAGCCTCTAATATATATTTCAAAACTCAGAAGTCACAATTTTTTAATTACAATTACAATTTAATTTTCAATTATTTGTTTTGTTATTTATTTATTTACTTCTTTTTGCACTTATTACATCTTTTTTTTCCTGATAAATTTACAGTTTTAACAGGAGGCTAAACCTCTTCAGATAAACCTTTTTATTTTGAAGGGGCTTTATCAACACACTTACAAAAAAGACAATATGAGGTACAACCAAAATGTAATTTAGCAGAAAACAAACATAACTGATTTAAATTTGACCCATTTCACTTTTAAGGTTGTCTCCTTGTGAACCTCCAGAGCACTTCCAGTGCTTCTGATATTTTTTAGATATTTTGCTCCACATTTGAGCATCCTCCACTGCAGGACTCAAAATGTGACGGGTGGTTCAGGTGGTTTGCATCATATGTTCCCCTTCAAATGCCTCAGGATGTTGGAGTAGAAGTTACCATTGACAGTCTGACCATGCAGGGTGGATTCATGGTGCACAACCTGCAGAAAATAAAGAGCATGCTCCTGGTTGCACTCCTGACCTGTGGCCTGTACTGTGAAGCAAGTTCAGTATACTATAATAGTATAACCAAGTAGTATAATATACATAGTATAATATGTTGAAATCCATTTACGTTTCTCTGCATGTAATTTCTGTCTCATTTATTGTGTCTGGTCTGCCAGTATTATAAACCTGTGGTGTGCACAGTTAGCTCAAGCGTATTTTATGGTCCCGCAAATGTGTCCGCCTGCGTACACGTTTCTGTTCGGACAGTGAGCAGAGAGGGGGGAGAGGGGTTTTCACCCACCGCAGACGTGCTCCCGTGCAGTCCTCCAAAATCCTAACTGCTTGTCGCTGGACATGGATACCCTATGTGTCTGCCGAATGCTGATTGGTTGACAAGTGGGCTGGAAAAGGGAAGGGAGTGACAGCAGAATTCAGACAGGCCATCCTGCAAACGTGCCACCTCTGCTGGACCATAAATTCCGCTTCAGTAGGATGAGAAAAATGCCCCAGAGGGGGATGTGTGGAGCTTGAGTTGCTCTTGGGGTGCATAGCTTTTCTTGATGTTCTTACTCTTCTCTCGATCAAGATTATTTTGTTCATTTTATTTTTTTCTTATTGATAAGAAAGGAAATGGAAAATCAAATAAGGATGGCAAACTCATGTCTTCGATGTCACACAACTTTCATTTTGAAAGGATTTTGAAAGGAGAGTAGATGTCAAGAAAAAAACACCGGTTAAAGAGTTTTTCAAATGTTTGCTTGGTAATACAGATACTAATGTGATACAGATTAATAATAATGTAATACAGATACTAATACTAAGGTGGTAATTGGTTACTTGAGGTTGCTGGCTGTCGCCAGGTGAAATCTGTTGCAAATAGGGTGTTGCAGTTTGCATGGAAGATGTCAACTTGTCTCCAAACAGTTGTCAATTTCTTGCAGAGCGGTGGTGAAACTTGAAAAAGTTGAACACAAACCAAAAATGGAAACCGTTCACCATTAGTGTAAAAGTTGCACCTTTTAAAACGTGTTGGCTACAGCGGTAAGGCACGATTCTTATACTGAAGGTGAACGTTTCACTTTTCAGTTTTCCTACCGCTCACAGAGGAGTGGGTGAGCGTCTGCAGACAAGTCGGCCTCTTTCATACAAACTACAGGTGACCCTGGCAATCTGCTAGTGACCAAAGCAATTGCAAGGAGGTTTTTGGTGCAGCAACCTCTGTGAGACCGATTTCATCTAGCAGTTTCCAGCAGCCTCCAGCAACCACTCACCAACTGGTCACTGACTGGTCTCAAGGCTTTTGTGCCTGAGGCCTTAGTTGGGAATAACATCCACATGAATGCCAAAGATAATTTCTTTTTAAGATGATTAATATCATTCAGTTCACCTGTCATTGGTTTTATTGTTCATGAGTTACTGGTTCATGAACTGAACGTCGTGTTAAGGTGCCCGATGCTGACACTCGTCAGACCCCAGAAAAGGTGTTGGTTGATAGAGACAGCAGGACGGTGGCCATGGAAGCTGGAATCTGCTAACGAGTGTGTAACAACTCACCTGTCGAATCAACTAGCTCTGAAAATGGATGGTGCTGGAGTGTCGGGCCCATAACCAGCCATCACCGACAATAAGAGCCGCAAGGGCTACGCAGTGACAAGTAGGAAGGCCGCCACGGTGAGCACTGAAGTCTAGGGTGTGAGCCCGGGTGGAGCCACCACAGGTGCAGATCTTGGTGGAGTAGCAAATAATCAAATGAGAACTTTGAAGGATGAAGTAGGGAAGGGTTGCATGTGAACAGCAGTCGGTCCTAAGGAATGGGCTCAGGAAGTATAGCAGCCCATCTACTAAGCAGAAGGTTGGAGGTTCGATCCCTGGCTGCTCCAGTCAACGTGTCAAAGCATCCTTGGGCAAGATACTGAACTACTGAGTTGCTCCCAATGCGTTCATCAGAGTGTGAATGCTAGATAGAAAGCTACAGTGGCCCTGAAAGGTCAAACAGACTACAACTTAAGAAAACACCAGCAAATAGAAAAAAGCTGCAAACGCACACAAAACACAACGGAAATAGAAAAAAAACCACAATAGAAGTAGAAAAAAACAAAATCTCACAAAACACAACAGAAATGTTTCTGGGAACACAATAGCATGACGGACCAGCTGCGGAAGTGACAGAAACCAAAACATGAGAATCATGGCACTGAGACACGCTTAAAAGAAGCAGAGGGTTCATCAGGGCTGTGAGGGAGAAAATGTGTGTTTTAATCACATGATCCATTTAATACTGTAGATACATGTTTGCTATTAGCTGTTTACTGTTAGTTTGTCACTTCCGCAGCTGTTCCGTCACATTATTGTGTCCCCAAAAACACTTCCGTTTGGTTTCGTGATTTGTTTTTTTGTTTTGTTGTGGGTTTTTTTGCAGTGCATTTGACCTCTCAGGGCCACCGTAGGTATTTATTATTGTAGTCTGTGGCTGTTTTTTTTTTAAAATGGCAGCCGCCTACAAAGTCACTTATCTTTGTCGTCTAAACTTTTCTCATTTATTTCCTACGAGGCAGGAAGTCATTAACAGCCTTTGAACAAAAAAACAGCCTCATTTCACAATCGCTGCTGTTTCCCTGGCAACATCATATCACACGCTCAGCTCAGCATCAGTGTGAGGATCTCTGATGATGAATTATTATGGATTCAATGACCCGAGGTGTAACCATTAGTTTATAAACAGAATTCCAGCACAGGAGCAGTTTAATTTTCTCATTCATGTTCAGCATTTTGTCACATTTTTCCCCCTTTAGGACCATGAAAATCCTCTGTTTTTAATCAGCACACATGTGCACTCACAAACAGTCCTTTGGAGACAAAATATCCTCACTTACACTTGTGTGGACAAAAGACAGTCAGGTCAAGTCATGTTTATTTATAAAGTACATTTAAAAACAACCCAAAGTGTTTTCCAGTCGAGGAGATTAAAAATCCATGTATAGCAAAATATAAATATGACACATAAACAAAAAAAAATATGATTAAACAGAAAAGCAAAGCAATAAAAACAAATAAATGTACAAATAAATAAAATAGAAATACAAACCAGTGAGCAAGTGAGTGCAAAACCAAGCCTCTGACACACAAACAAAAACGTCATTAGGCTACGTGCATAGAGACACAAAGTCTGATTCAAGTTCATAAAAACAATACAAATTTCACGGTCTGTGGGTTTTGTGGGCATATTTTGAATTTTCTGGTTATTATTGAGTTCAATAGTTCCTCTGGGTTTGAGTTCCTTTTATTCATGAGTTTCTATGGTTTCTTTGTTCCAGGTGTTTACGTGTTCCCTTTAGGTTTCTAGTCTTGGTTAAAGTTTCTCTGTGAAGCTTTTGTTCTCTTTACTCTTCCTCCTGTGTCAAGTCCCTTTCTCCGTGTTAGATGTTTCCCTCCTAGTTGCATCCAGTTTTATTTTTATAGTCACGTGTCCATTGTGCTTAGTCTTTAGTTTTGCTTCCTGTCTCGTTACCTTGATTATGTTCAGGTGTGTTTTGCTCTCCTGGTGTTTCCTTAGTCCAGAGTCTAGTGTTTGGGTCCTCTTCCTGCTACGTTTCATGACCAAAATAAAATTTTAAAAAGTCTACAAATAGAAACATTAAAAGTGTCATGATTAAGTATGATTAAGTTTTGATATCTGTTTGATTTTACTGTCCTAGTGCTTTAAATTTTTGGTGTTTGTTGAGTTTTGCTTTCATTTTGTAAAGCTTTAGTTCTCATTGTTTTATTCAAGTTCTGCTTCTTGGTTTAATTTCATTGCTTTCCGCTGTTGCTCTACTTTTGATTTATGTTTTCTTGCATTTCGGTCAGTTTTCCCATTGTTTCCTTCCTCTTTGTGTCTGTGTAGGTTCTCAGTCATCCAGGACATGGTAGTCTAAGGGTTTGAAAGAAGGCAACTGGACTTCTTTAAGTTGTTTGAAGACGTTTCGCCTTTCATCCAAAAGGCTTCTTCAGTTCTAAAACCAAAAGGTGGACAGTCCCAGGTATTTAAACCCCTAGTGGGGGCTGTCTCTCGGGAGGTGGTCTATAGACTATATATATAGACTATAGAAACCACCTCCGTTTTAACCTGAGGTGCAGACAGTCCAGACTGGATCCCAAAAGCTTGCGCCTTGGGTCCACGGTCAAGGGACATAGAGCTGAGCAGATCTTAGGGAAAGCTCAAAACCAGCTTCTGAGTGAAAGGATAAG
>VUQS01023083.1:0-12238 GCA_015108495.1 Heterochromis multidens | reverse complement strand
GCAGGAAGAGAGAAGCTGCAGAGAGGCGTGTAAGACTGCAACTCTGCTTCCTGGTCTCAACTCTGGATAGTCACGTTTTGGGGGGTTTAATAAATTTGGCCAGATTTCTAGAAATGAGAGCTGCTCCATCCAAAGTGGGATGGATGCCATCTCTCCTAACAAGACCAGGTTTTCCCCAGAAAGTTTCCCAATTATCTATGAAGCCCACATTGTTTTTTGGACACCACTCAGACAGCCAGCAATTTAAGGAGAACATGCGGCTAAACATGTCAGTCCTGGTCTGATTGGGGAGGGGACCAGAGAAAACTACAGAGTCCGACATTGTTTTGGCAAAGTTACACACCGATTGAATATTAATTTTAGTGACCTCCTATTGGTGTAACCGTGTGTCACTCAGTCTATCACTCAGGGCATGGTAAAACACCCCTCTCAATCCCCTTTCCCCCAAACCCGCCTCTGTAGCAAGGATCCTGAACTCAATGGCAAACTCGGAGACTGACATATTTCCTTGACAAATTAACATGAGTCTTCTTGCTACCTCCTCCTCCCGGCGTGGAAGGTCAAACGCACACTTAAACTCAGCGATAAAAGTATCATAACTGGTTGTGGCTAACGGAGAAAACAATAGGTAAGACTCAGCCCAGACTAAAGCCCTGTCTCTGAGAAGACCAATCAGATGTGAAATCTTAGAGTAATCATTGGGAAAGGTACGGGGAGAACGGCTGAAAAGCAGCTCACATTGTAACAAAAATCCCCTGCAGTAAACCGCCTCCCCCCTGAACTTATCAGGGGTGGGTGGCGGGGGAACGCCTACCACAGGAGAATCAGAAGATCCCGGCTCTGGGTCTTTTGTGGCAGGTGAGGGTGGTTCACTTGGGGTGGGTGATTGAGAAACCCTCTGATTAATACTACGGAGGTCACTACACATTTGATCAATGCGCAGGTGAGCAGCCTTCAGATGTTCCTCAACCCCCGACAAAACCTGGTCGTGCTGACCTAAGAGAATGCCCTGTTTGGCTGCCCACACCGCGGCCAAGTCTGCTGGGTCTGGTTCGTGGTCAGATCGTTCTGTCATGTTTACGTCTGAGCGGGACCCAAGGAGCGGACTCGGGGCTGTGCAGACAGTTTGGTATTTTTTTTTTAAACAAAATGAGAAAACACGGGATGGAAGACTGGAGACCGTGGTGGGGATCAAACTAGTAGTGGTCACGAGAGTGCTGTCAGAGAGGAGAGGTTGTGTTAGCCAGGTGTCCAGCAAGGAGGAGTTATTGCGAGCAATAAGTGGATGAGTTGGATTCAGTCTTACTTGTTCTGATGAGCTGGTCCAATGTGGAGGGGGCGGGTAGCGGGCAGAGAGCAGAGAGCGGGCAGGCAGAAGGAGGACAGGCAGGCGGAGGCTCTGGTGGGGCCACCTCGAAGTGGCTGGGTTGCAGAGAGAGAGCTTGAGCTGACAACTCCAGAATTTGGCTCTTAGATGATTAACATGATGGCCAAGATGATCTGGCAGCGGACTGAGACACCACCCATCCTTGATAACCCTCACTCGCAAGATGATTTAATTGGCAACAGGTGTGGAGAACGAGATTTACCCCGAAACTCCGCCCCGAGGTGGAAGCCACACTCAAGCCCAACCCAGCAACTCCACCTGCGAACGATTAAGGAAAGAAAACAAAAACAAAGCAAAACCAGTCCTGTCCACACCATAACAAAATGGAAATGGCTGCTATCCCAGCTGTCATCTAGAGGAAATATTCAGATTGCCAATAACTTGATTGCCCCGATGGTGTGGCATAAGCTGGTTGTCCTTCCTCCACCAAAGGGTTTAATAGAGAAAATCCAGAGAGGTGTGGACTTATTTTGGTCAGGTCAGCACCATCACCCAGTAGAAGAAGGAGGACAGGGACTAATCAACATGAAGTTCAGGGTTCTGGCCTTACTAAAAGCTGCACAGAGGTTTCTTTACCCCAGAATGGGTTGAGTTGGCAGGAAACAGCAGAACTGCTTCTTTGGAGGACTGGGTGGCTGGGATACAGTAAACAATTGTTCCCGATTTGGCTGCAAGAGGCTGATCTGACTGGACTCATTTACTCCTCTGTGCTTCACGCATGGCAGGTCCTGAGAGCCTTGAGAAAACATGATGATGCACCCGGGATGTTGCTGCTTTAAGAGCCATTGTTCTTTAATGATTTCATGATTTCACATTTTCTTACATCAGCAAGTCTCTAGTGTAGTCTGCATGAGGCAGGATGTATGAAACTGGGTCATTTAGTGAAGGCCATAAGAACTTATGTTTATGACCTAGGACAACTGACCAAAATCAAGTCCTCCAGATTTCTAATCTATAGGAGGACATTTGCTCATCCCTGCCAAGACGCTACTTTGTGTGTGTGCTGGGACGATGAGAGCATATACAACTTTGCATCAATGAATGTTGGTCCAGCAGTTGGTGAGTGGGAGGAGGACGACGACAGTTTCCTCTCCTTTAAGACTCCACAGCTTGGAGACTTTGAAAGTTTTGGAAAAAAGCTACTTATTCAGTCTGTTTTAAGGTCTGTCATTTACTTTCTTTGGCAGCAATGAAGGCATCAAGGTTGATTAGGTTTTTTGGCCCAGGTAATGCCCCAAAAGGCTGTACAAGGTACCCATTGAGAAATGCACAGTTGACCTCCAGTGGAGGGTGGCGATAGCTACAAACAAACACATAGCACACCTGGATCCTAGTCACGGGGTGGGCTGTCCCTGCTGTCTGCAGGAAAAAAACTTTAGCTCACCTATTTAAACATTGTCACAGGCTAGTTGTTTTCACTTTTTGACTCTTGGTTTTGGGGGTTTGGAGAATGTTTCTCTTTTGATCTGTTTATTTATGGTCCTAAACATTCAGAATGTCAGAAAGCGGGAGGTCTGTGTTCTGGTTAATTTTTTCTCAGCAGTGGGTAAATTAGCCATATAGTTATGTAGGAAGAAAAAACTCTGTGGTGTAAGTTCTGTAGATTCTGTAAAAGTTCTGCAGGGTTTTATTGGCAGCTCGTGTTAGGGTTGAATTTGGTTATTATCAAGCAGTGGATAGTATGAAAATATTTCTTAGTAGATGGGGTTAGATGGATGTTTTTTTATGTGCTGTGGGAGATGATGGGGCTTTAATTTTGAATTTCTCATTTGGGTTTGGAATGAGAAATGCGCTTATTGCTTTGTTTTTATTATTATAATTATATAATATTTATAATTATTATGTTTTGCAGATGATATTTGAGCACAAAGACATACGTTTTGTGATTTTGATGTAAAATGAAGTTTTTTTTAAAATCAAATATCTCTCTCTCATTTTCTTCATTCATGAACCCCTCAAAGTATTCCTTCAGTCTTCTCAGCACACTCTTCACTTGTTAGTACATTTCCAGCTCTATCCTTAATCACCCTAACCTGCTGCACATCCTTTTCCAGCTCACTCACATGATCAATGAACTCACATGATCAATAGTGGGTTAATCACTCACATGATCAATGGACTCACATGATCAATAGTGGGTTAATGACCACCTCGCGAGAGACAGCCCCCACTAGGGGTTTAAATACCTGGGACTCTCCACCTTTTGGTTTTAGAACTGACGAAGCCTTTTGGATGAAAGGTGAAATGTCTTCAAACAACTTAAAGAAGCCCAGTTGCCTTCTTTCAAACCCTTAGACATAATTGAGGGGAGCTGCCATTAACGGGTGTGTGGCTGACGAGTTACACTTGACTTGCAAGGCTACTCAGAGAGTGTCTCGTCAGTGGAAGCGGGATAGACATCTGGAGGGCTGGCACTTAGAGCTAGGCGAGTCTCCTCGCTACGGGCTTAAATTAGTTTCTGTTAACCTACTAGGGTAATACCCATAGGATCAGAGACTCTGACCCTTTAAATGAAGTGCCGGTCCAGACTTCCTGTATATGGGTAACTGGTCGATCCACAATCCACATCAGATTAGTAACTTTTTGTCATTTTGTATAGTATTCAGTCACTTGGAAGGCAAAAAGGCATTAGGGCAAATAAAATTATTCTCTAATAGAATTTAATGCTTTTGCTGTTCTGTCCAGGTCCTTTGAACTTGAAATGAATGGGAAGGTGAGCATTGCTGCTGACAAGGTTAAGTCCAGAAGCACCAGTATGGTGTCACATCTGTCTCCAGAAGCCCAGTGTTACAGTCGGGTGAGAGCACACACACACAAACACACAGTGCTCCAGGAAAACCAACACTGTATGACATATACAATTTGAGCTAGATTTAACTAGGTTTGATGCAAAAGATGTAATCAGTTACATATTATCTACATTATATTTGATAATGCACACATTTGAATAATAATATTTAATATCTAATTATATTATATTATATAATAATATTTAATATCTAATTAATTAATTAAATTATTTAATATTAATTAATAAATGTACATTTGAGCTTGGAATATTGATGCTACTGTAGCATTCAAAGTTAATAAAGAAATGCAAAAGAATTCTTTTTTAATAAAATATTACATTTCATTACATTTTCAGTCTCTAGGAAGTACAGTAGTGTGGTTACGCTTAGAGGATCTTGCCTTGGTAAAAATTAAACTGTCTTTCACCTCTTTGGATGTCATGTTCTTTATAAACCCTATCAAATAACATACCCCAAGGGTGAGTAACAAATTTTTTATAAAGTGAAAAGTAGCCACCATGTGTTTTTGATCAATTAATTTTCTGGATACTATGATCTATCTTATACCAATGTTTCAGAATGAACAAAAATAGTGGACCCAAGGAGGAGACTCACACAACTGGAGAATACAGTGAAATAATTTTTATTTACAGTGAATCAGGGTAAAACTTTTAGCAAGGGTGCAACAGGAACAGATTAACGGGATGATCTGTAAGAAGAAGAAAGTAGTGCTAAAAAGGAATGAGTGATGATAACTAAATAAAAGAGATGTGGAAACGAATGGCGCTTATTTGTCACACTGTTTTAGGAGTGGGAAGGGACCGGTTACCAGAGGGGAGCAGGCTGGGGAAGACTTAATGGTGGTGGAGAGTGGGCAGCCAGGTGAATGGGGAAGCCAGGTGAGTTTGTCCTGGGAGCTTGAGATTTGCAGGGTGCAGTTCTTCTGGGAGTTCAAACATGAGTTGCGTGGGTCCGGACGGAGCAGCGAAAACTAGGAGGCAACAGGAAAATAAGATTACTCCTTGAAGCTGTGACGAAACTTAGGAGACCTAAACGTTACCAATAAGGCTGCAATAACAATCTGGTGAAGAACTGCCGTTCAGCTCCAGCTGCTCTTTAAATACACCACCCTGATGAAGGAGATCAGTTTGTGTGGCGAAACCCGGCTACCGGCTCTGCCCAGAAGTGCCCAGAAACATGGAAAGTTGGGTGGATTTTCATTGAGGCTGATAACTTTAGACGAACAGCCACAGGGTTAATGATTTTCTGTATAACAAAAGGGCTAAGGTAACGAGAAGCCAGCTTCTTAGACATGCGCTTGAGAGAAATGTCCTTGGAAGATAACCAAACCTTTTGACCTACTGCATACTGTGGGTCCGGGGACCTCCTCTGGTCGGCGAAGTAGCATTTTTGTTCTGCTGTGTGGAGGAAGGAACAGTGGTGCAGGTAGTGTTGCACCGATGGCACAGCTATCTCCGCTTTGTGTGCAGGGAGAAGTGGGGGCTGGGCCCAATGCAGGTCTTGGGAGCGCATGGATGTGGGAATGAACAACTGGTTTAGGGGGGCTGCCTCCTGTTGAGGATTGGGTTCTCCAAGCCCAGTCAAGACGAACCCGATCCTCAATTTCCCACGTTAAGGCTCCCACGAAACAGGAAGGAGGGAGAATGGGTTCTGGCTCTGCTGGCTCTGGTTTGGTAGAGAACTTTTGGGATAATGTGTCTGGCTTGATATACCAGAACCCTGGTCAGTAGGAAATGGAAAAGTTGAATCAATTAAAGAACAATTGCCATCTACCCTACCTGGAGTTGAATCTTTTAGACTGCTGGAGATAAGAGAGGTTTTGTGATCAGTCCATACAATCAAGGGCTGTTCAGCCCTCTCCAACCAGTGACAACACTCTTCCAAAGCTTATTCAATAGAAGCTCACAGTTTGCCATGTCATGCTTGGCCGGAGAGAGTCAGCGAGAGAAGGTGCATGGGTGAAGCTTACCGTCTGCACACTGGGACAGCACAGCCCCCACCCTGGAGTCAGCGCCCTCCACGTCCATGATAAATTGTTTGGAAGGGTCCTGGTGAACCAGGACCGGTGTTGAACTGAATCTTTCTTTCACCTTTTGGAAGGCTTGGACCATCTCCAGGAACCAAGAGAATGGCATAAAAAAAAAAAAAAACATAATTTACAAGTGTCTGAAACACTGCTAGTACATTGGTCAAACCAAAAGGCATAACCAGGTACTACTAATTTCCAAGTGGAGTATTAAATGCGGTTTTCCACTTGTCCCCTTGTCTGATCCTGAACAAATGGTAAGCATTATGCAGGTCCAATTTGGTGAAAACCTTTGCTCTGTGAAGAGGTTCAAATGCAGAGGAGATTAAAGGGAGTGAATATTTATTCCTGACCGTAATCTGATTTAGTCCCCAAAAGTCTATACTCAGTCTTAGAATTTTGTCTTTTCTATCTACAAAGAAGAATCCTGCACCCAATGGAGAAGAGGACGGTCTAATTATACTGGCTTCCAGTGACTCCTTTATGTATTTCTCCATAGCAGTGGGTTCAGGTCCAGACAGGTTATTTAATCAACTAGAGGGGAGCGGCGCCCCGGAGAATAAGTCAATTGCGCAATCATAGGGGTGATGTCACAGTAGCCTGCTGCTTACTGAAGACTGCCCCGAGGTCACGATATTCTTTGGGAATGAGGGACAAATCTGGAGGTTCAGGTGGTGGAGTAGGTGGCGTGTTGGGTGCTGTTGTGGGAATTGCGGAATGTAAACAGTGTGACAAGCAGTGAGTACTCCAGCTAGCAATTGCCTATTAGCCCAGTCAATGTGAGCATTGTTTTGAGCAAACCAAGGGAAACCTAGCATTATAGGTGAGTTCAGGGAGTGAAAAACAAAAAATTTAATGCGTTCACGGTGGTTGCTGGATAACACAAGTTGAAGCAGTTCAGCTTGGTTGGTGCATTATGGAGGTGAGTGACTGACTGTTAAATGCGGTGACTGCCATAGAGGTTTTTTAAGGGTGCGTGGCAATACCAAGTTGTTGTGCCAACTGGTCATCAATGAGATTTTGTTCAGTGCCAGAATCTAAGAGGGCTACCACTAATGGTAGTGGGCACCTGCATGCAGGGTTTTAAGAGCTCAGGAGAGACACCACCCAATAGTATACTCACGGCTACTGGTGGGTGCTGTCTTTTGAAAACACGTGACAGGACACGAGAAAGTAGCCCGTGAGCCCACAGTAAATGCACAGCCTTGCCTCGATCCTCTGCTGCTGTTCCTCCGGAGTTAAGTTCACGTGGCCAAGCTGCATCTGCCCCCCCCACGGCATCCGACTTGACCATGGACCCAAGGCGCAAACCTTTGGGAACCAGTCTGGAGTGCTAGTTTTCTTGATATCCTTTCATACTCCCACACCAATTTAAGGCTGTTCCTCCCAAAGTGCAAGGCAATATGTCTGTGTAGGTTCTCAGTCATCCAGGTTATGGTAGTCTTAGGGGCTAGAAAGAAGGCTGGACTTCTTTAAGTTATTTGAAGATGTTTCTCCTCTCATCCAAGAGGCTTCTTCAGTTCTAAAACCAAAAGGTGGAGAGTCCCAGGTATTTAACCCCTAGTAGGGGTTGTCCTTTAAGAGGTGGTCATTAACCCACTATTAATCATGTGCGTCATCACATGAGTCAAGGTGTGAAAAAAGGCGTCGGTCATTACCACCAGAGGTTTTGGGTGAAACTATTGTGAGACTTTGCTCCAACCTATCATGTGACCTACTTTGGTCACCTGATGTAAGGCGTGAGTGGGTGTTGAGGCGCCTGGGAAGGGATCTCAAGACTGCATTGTATGTGGCTGACAGTTGGTGTTGTAAGCCACTACCTCTGTTCAATGATGGTCGTTCACAGTGGACATAGATGGCCTCTTTTACTCCTCTTTCAAACTGTCTTCTCGGTCCAAAATGTGAACATTGGCATCCTCGAAAGAGTGACCTTTATCCTTTAGGTGCAGATGTACAGCTAAGTCTTGTCCTGTCGAGGTGGCTCTTCTATGTTGTGCCATGCATTTATAGAGTGGCTGTTTGGTTTCCCCAGTGTAGCCCTCTGCGCACTCTTCACTGCACTGCACAGTATACACTATGTTGCTTAGTTTGTGTTTGGGAGTTTTGTCCTTGGGATGAACCAGTTTTTGTCTGAGGGTGTGGCTGGGCCTGAAGTGCACTGGAATGTCATGTTTGGAGAAACCTGCTACATAAGGAATGACTATGTTGTTCTGTTTGTTATCCTGTTCCTCCCTAGTTGGTGTCTGACCTTCTTTCCTGTGCATCTTTGCTGATTTGATGAAGGCCCAGTTGGGATAATCACAAGTTTTTAGAGCTTTTTTTACATGCGTGTGTTCCTTTTCTTTCTTTATCTTTTCAGAATTTTACCAATTGACATAACTTATGACATTCTAAAATCTCAATCCAGGATTTGAACCCAGAACCTCCTGCACCCCAAGCAAGTATCGTACCCCTAGACCCCCCCCATCCCATTATGTTATGGCTGGCTCGTAAGCCCGCAACTTCTAGCTACCTCTAGAAGATCAAAGTGAACGTTACTGACTGACCTGCACAAAGACCTGACCTGAAAATCTGAAGACCAAGGTCTGTGCCAGAAGACCATCAAATCTGGAGTAGCTTGAGAGATTCACCAAAGAAGAACGGGCTGGGATTGCTCAGGAGACATGTGTGAGACTTGTTGAAAACTACAACACACAACTGCAGGCTGTCATCCAGCAAAAAGGACACACAACTGACTATTAGCATCAGGAGGGGCTAATAATTTTGACCCTGGTAACTTTTGTCTTTTGTGAAATAATTTTGTTTCTGTGTGCAAAGTAAAATACTGTAAGCAGCCAAAATAAAAGTAGGATGTTTGGAAAAGCTGTATTAAAAATTCCCGACTCTGTTTAACAGCAGGAAACAGAATTGAAATTTTCATAGGGGGATAATAATTCTGTCCTCTTCTGTAAAAAAGAATTAATGCCAGCACTCATTCTATACCAACCTGTATATGTTAGAGTTAGTTATGCAGTTTTTAGCGTTTTACCTTATTCTAAACCTCTTATATGTAGAGAACTGGAAGTAACAGCACTTTCTGAACTAATAAAATAATATACATAAAATCTGGTTCCCAAATTAACACTGCTCAGTTTCTAAGTAACAGATAGGAGGGACTGAATGAGTGTGGCCTCAAGTTAGTCTGTTTAAGAACATCTGCATGTCTAGTCAATGCATTTTTCTCTTTGTAGCCAAAACCAGTGTAGAGCATGTACAGTTTTAATTCTTGACACAGTTGAAATTTTCAGTTGAGTTTATCGGCTAAAAAGGCTTTAGAACATCTGAAAAATTCACTAAGAAATGCAGTTATATTCATTCAGTGAAATATTTCAGTCCTTAGGCTGCTCACAAAATAACTCCCAATTAACTTTTCCTTCCACTTGATGAATTTTCTTCATGATACTGCTGAAAAACAGCAGGGCCTTTGATTAAACATTGTAACTCAGCAGACAAAGCGAAATGGCTCATGGAGAACAATAGAAAAAAGAAAGAAAAACAAGTCTGAAACACTGATTTGCATGCAATCACTTTGGAAGTTTAGAATTACTACTGGAAAGGTAAGTAAGGCTACAATCTGCAGAAATTTATGAAGATGGAACAAAGGGGAGGCGGGTTTGTTTGTTTGTGTGTGGGTGCAGTTGTTTAAAGTCTTCCGGTTGAGCTGTGACGTACTGGCTGGGTAGAATCGGCCTCCTGGCAGCAGCCTGCCAGCATGCCTTGGTGGTGTGAAACAGCAATGCAACAAAAAGCCCCTCAGTGGATGATAAACAGTCTGGCTAGTAAGCATTGTGCAATTCAACAGTGAAATCAGTCAACATACTGTGCAAACATTTTTTGTGTGGATTGAATCTTTTGCTAGGGAGACCAAGAAAAAAATTCTGATTGATATTATCTGATTACTGCTGACCAGTGAATGAATAAAAAAATGAACAAAAGGATATTAACCTTCATTAGAGTAGGCTTTTTTAATGTTCACATCAGACACTAAACTTGCCACTGAGTATTAAGTAATTGAGTATATTCACTTTTACTTGTTCAGTTTTTCTTCTCCAGCACAGGAAAGTTTGTGGAGAGTGTTAACAGCATGGATCTAGGAAATATTACTCTGTGAGTCAGTCACACCAACATTGCCAAATTATCAGCCACAGAAATTCCCTTGACTTTTTCCCTTTCGTACCACCAAGTTCATACATTCAAATTACTTAACAACTGTTGCATGGATTGCCATGAAATTTGGTCGACACAAGGTTTCTGGAGAGGGAAGGGCTCTGTCTTGCGACTCTGCTGGGGCTGGTGGAGGAGGCTGTGGGGTGGAGGCTTTCTGAGGCTCAGGCGACACTGGAGCTGCGGGCATAGATTTGGTTTGTGTACAGAGAACCTCCTATTTCAGCTGCTTGTTGGGGCATGACGTCTTGTTTGGAGGCGAGATGGCGGAGGACTCGTTAAAAAGGCAGGAGATGGCTGCTTGCAAAACAAGTGAGTTAATCAGCAAACCGTTTCCAGGTGTGCTCGCCAGAAGGGCGGAGAAACACAGAGGAGCACCCACCTCTGACACGAACTAGCAAAGTAAAAAACACACACACTGACCAGAGAGAGAGAGAGAGAGTTAGGGCACAAGAGGGAGAGACAGATAGAAAAGCAGGTCAGCGCAGGAGGACCTGGGGACCATGACAACTAACTTCAGTGGTCCCTGGACTTTTATTTGATGGTGTTTTCCACAGTAAAATACCTCCATAATAATTTTCACTGATACTAGATGTAGCATGCACATTATTTGAACCAAATACTTTTATCTAGTAAAAACAGCAGGTGGATGTTTTTAGAAAGAAATATCTTGATAAATATGTGTATATAGTGTCGCAATTGCTTTGCTACTTTTTTTGCATCATTTGTTTATGTTTATTTATTTGTTTATCTGTTTATTTACCTGTTTTTCAAGCTGTCCTTGTGTACTACATATATGTGTGCACTGAAAGGAGTTGCTTTTAATCTCATTGTACATTTATATAGTGACAATAAAGGCATTCTATTCTATTCTATTCTATATTCGATGGACTGTTGTTGTGTACTTTGTGTAAACATGGAGCTGTGCCATAAGGCAAAGGCTTTAATTTACTGGTTACAACCCTCACATAGGGTTATAAGCTTTGAGTATTCACTGAAAGTTCTTTTGTGTGGTTTGGGTTCACCATTACAGACAAGATAATGAGCTCAGACAAGCAGGGGGACCTCAGACTAGTTCAAGTGATTCAGACATCTGATCGGGATATCCCCTGACTGCATCCAACACTGAGATCCCAAGGTAGATCCAGAACACTCTGGAGAGATTATATTATTATCATTTCAGGTACTCCCAGACAGATATGCCTTGGGATCCTCCAGGGGGAAATGGACACTGAACATAACATGTCATGTAAAATGTCAGTGTACTGACTTTCTCATCAGCCTAGGCATAGTGTGCTGGTGGTGCTAAAATAAGATGGGAATGGTAGCAAACATCATACAGGCATCAGAATCAGAATCAGAATCAGAATACTTTATTAATCTCAGAGGAAATTATGTGGTTACAGTTGCTCCAGGACAGTAAGAACAGTAATTAACAAGTTTAAATATCAATATAAAATAATACAATATATTACAAATTACAAAATATTACAAATAGCTCTAATAATACAATAACTCAATATACAAATATCCTAATATATTACAGAAAATTATCTATCGATAAAGTTGAATTCAGGTGCCCCTCTTATCATGCTGCCTTTGTTATATTAAGGGTGTACAGTTGTTGCAGTGTCTACTTGTGCTTTAGATGGAGGAGTTGTACAGACAGAATGATTTCCTGTGGGTAATCTCAGTCTCTCACTGAACGTGCTCCTGTGACTGGCCAGCATGTCATGGAGTGGGTGGGAGGTATTGTCCAGCATTATCCTTAACTTGGACAACATCCGCCTTTCCAACACCACCTTTTTAGAG
>VUQS01023079.1:0-12469 GCA_015108495.1 Heterochromis multidens | reverse complement strand
GATAAAAGTATTCTTCTTATTTGGGGCTTTTGTTTGCACATGAGGGGAGTATAGCAGTTCAATGTGAGTTTTCAGTGTGAGTGAATGATTCTGGCCATTTTGGGACTTGAAAGAAGAATGGATGAATTAAGTTAGTGAAGCATGGTGTTTGTTCAGGCAGGACGTGTATAACTCATGTGCACTTAGCAGCTGATCGTCAGCTGATCCAATGAACAAAGTTAATGACGTTCATTGGTTCAAAAAAAGGTGATTGTCAGCCGCTCATTCGCAAATTATTCATTCATCCCTTCAGTTCCGTAACTTTTTACTTTTTACTTAATATCATAGGCTTATTAATTAAATTGTTTTAAATGTTGTTACTTTATAAGTTGACATTTCTATTTGACAAGTTATTCAAAGGATTCTGACTCAAAGCCAGCCTTTGAGTTTGACGTAAGATTAATGACAGCACTATGTATGGTGGATTAATCTCAGCTCCTGTGCGTCATCAAGTTGACCTTTTAATGTAGGTGTTTGTCCAGTTTTGTCCACAGAGTTCATTGACCTGCATCTTCAGCAAGGCAAGCTTTCATTACAGTTTTGTCCTTTTATATTTAATGCAAGAATGACAACCATTTACTAAATAATTTAGAAATGCCTGTAGGAAATATATGCTACAGATGCCCCTTGAAACTTAAATTCATTAGATACATGCTGTTGTTTATGGGTGACCACCAAGTCAGACTTTATTTTGCTGAGTATAAAATAAAGTCAGTGGCACTCAAACTTTTTCTAGCATGACTCATTCTAGGAATGGAAAAAATCATGCCCCAGATCCATCAGTTTTTATCAGTCATTAACAGTAAATAAGGGTCCAAGTTGAACTTTATTTAAATGAAGGTTAACACGGTGCCATCAGCAAGCTTGTTTGTTTATATTCCCTCCATAAATCATATTCATTTTATTGTTCATTTTACGACATATTTTTCACCTGGTTTTCTACACCCCACCTGCATCAGCTCTGTGGCCCACTGATGGGGCCTCCCTCACAGTTTGAGAAGCACTATGTGATAACATCAACCAGGAAAAAAATAGAAAGAGATATAATGAATTAATATCAGTCGAATCCAGGCCACCGTGGGATTTTCCTTCCTGCTGTATCTTTCTGAGCTTCTGCTTTCCTTTATCTAACTTCTTCTCTCTGAACCCTCCTGTCTGTCTAGTTTTCTCACTCTAAACACTTATAATTGAAATGCTGGGGATAAAGTTGTTAGCCTATAGGAAGAAATTCTGTACAGAGGATTAGATAATGAGAGGGAATGTATACCAGCGGGGCTCTTCTGATTGGTATGAGTGTATATATTAGTTTAAGTTTAAGGCTAAAAACTGGCTGCAACTTTTGTATCATAGTCCTCAGGAATTACAGAGACATCTGAGTGGTTATGGTGTTTATCTTTCACCACTAACCAGAGCACTGAGTAATATACTCACTCTCAGCACTGTTTAAATAAGTTTAAGGGCCTCTGAGGCTCATTCTTTGGGGTTGACATCTGAAAAGAGACACACAAGAGCCTATGGGGTGAGAAAAATGGTCCAGTTGATTAAAAAAAAAGAGGTAGTTCAAAGGAGAAGACCCAGCAAACTTCATTATTGGTATTGCAGCAAGAAAGAAGGGACTTAATACTATTCTCTGGCTGCAGATATCAGAACATGTACTGGAAAAAAATGTGATTCCTTTCACAGGAGTAATAAACTAATTTAACAGAAATTTAAAACCCCCATTGTTCAGCAAGGCTTTCTGCAGAACGTCAGCATAGTTACTGATGTTTTGCTGTTTTTAGTACGTATTATGATGAGTCCAGCAGTGGAGTATCAATAAACATTGTGATTTACACAGCAAGCACTCTGGCAAAGAGTACTTGGAATTTCACTGGAACACTGCAGGTGTAATGTGATTATGACAAATGACACTCAAGTCATGCCTAATTTTTTTCAAACATAGCAGAGGGTTGCTGTTAGGAAAAAGAATGATTTGTTATGTCATTACATGCACAGTATAAGTGATTTTATACATAGTATGTTATCTAAGCCCTAAGATATGGGTTTCTAGACAGTATTAAAACACATGAAGACACCTGAAGAAGCAAAAGAAGATTAGGAGAATATCTTTGCAGATATCATTTTTATTATAGCCTGAGTATGATTTTTATGGCTCAACCACTTATATAATATTGTGTTGTGGTCTGTCTTGTGTCTCACAGTGAGGGCTCCCACTCATATTAGCTGTGTTGTAAGTGCAAAAGGAGTCAAAGAGAGTCTTTTTCCTCTCAGCATGACTCCATACGGTACTGGAGGCTTATGAGGATCTCATCACTCTCCATCCTCATAATGTTCCCGTCAGTATGCCGGATGGGAACTATTACATCCCACAGATCATCATTCACTAGATGCAGGGGCCCCCATAAATGCTAGCAGTTTTATTATTCGAGATATTAGTCCATTTGTGCATTAGCACAGTGGTTTGCCTCATTATGCTAATTTCAGAGTGTGTCTCATGTGCTGTGTAGTTGGTTCTAAGAATGCAAGAAGACAAGAAGCTCTTGTTAAATTGATGACCCTACTCAAATTTATTTGGCAGTACATCACTGTTTGATCTCTGGCTTTTTTTTAAACCATCCCCATTGTAATACCTGCCACATAAAGCCCATGGTTTTGAATATACTAATTCACGTGTGTCCCTCCTGGTGGATGTTTTCTGACAGACCAATAACAGCAAGCCTCAGTGGCAAAAGCCAGCTGTCACTGTGGCCCGTCCATCTCTTATCTCTCGCTATTAGCATTCATGGTTCATTAGCCAGCAAGCACTCAATATAAAATATAATTGTAGGCTATAATCTTTGTTGTGACACTCAACCAATAGCACACACTGAACATTTTTCAGAATTAGAGTTCTCAAGGTGCCTCTGTCCTCAGCATGTGAGCTGCAGGTTTATAATATTGTGGAACAACTGTAAACCTTTTATGGTACTGTATTGTCTTTTGTCTTCCTTTATTTCTTCTGACTAGAGATTGCACAGGATAGTATATATTTTATCTAAATATAGTACAGTTTCATAACATTGACTTGTGTGTCTATAATAGATATGTTGCTTAGGATTGATGTTTCCTTCCATTTCCACCAGAAGCCTTTTTGTTTATTTCTTTATGGTGATTTCATGTTCAATTTTTGTTTCTTTTTTTTGCTTTAGTGCACAGTTGCAATCTGTGCTTATCTGGCTCACACAGCCATCTACTATACTTGTCTTGTGTCTTGTGTGACATCTCAGACTCTCAGACTTACCGAGGACTCCAGATTTTTCTGCTATCATCTTCCAGGCCACTACTATTAATTTTCTTTGCTTGTTTATGAATTTGTGTCTTACACGTCCATATTTCACTCAGTTTAAATTATTTATAACTCACATGGATATGTCTCTAATGCTTTTTACACTAGCTAGAGTGAATTTGCACTTGTTTCATGTTCACTCACAACTTAGGAGTGATTTTATACAGAATCATCAAATGTCTAAAACTTAATTTACATTTCATATACACATATACATTCATTTGTTTTTTCTTATAGATTAAATAAATGAATTTACATAATACTTTTTTCTTCTTATTGAACACTCAAAGAGCTTTAGACAACCCAACATATTCACCTATTCACACACACATTCATATACTGTAACCCTTTTGATGCACATTCACACACTGATGAGAAATCAGGGGCAATTTCTGGGGTCGAAGCACATGTCAGTATGTGGGCTGAAGGAGTTGGTGAACCTTCTGATTAGTGGAAGGTTAGTTATGCTGGAAAGTAAATGGACTGCATTTATACTGACCACTCAAAAGATATATCATGGACACATACACGCACACATTCTTTACAAGTGTATTTTATTTTAAGCGCTTTTTTCCTACACATGCCTGCAATAGGGGCAAGTTGGGGTTCATCATCTTGCCCAACATGCAGATTGAAGCAGCTAGGGATGGAACTACCGATCTTCAGATTCTCACACTGAAAGGAGTGCTAATTAATGTCTTTAATTGATCAAGGAATCTCTCTATGTGTGTGTCTGTCCTTCACATATATCGACATCCGATGTCCTGGAAGCAGGTTGCATGGTTTTCATATTTTGGCTAAAAGTTGTTTACTCTTCCTAGTGTTTTGAGTGTTTCTCCTAGCTGGGCTGCTCTTCTCTATTTTGTGTGTCTGGGGAGGAATGACTAACACAGACAATGAAGCAGAGAAGCAACAAAAAAGAAAACACAATCTTTTTTTTGCAGTGCTACAGTATTGTTGTGAGGGCAGTTATTGACACAATGCATTCTATCCATAGCCAAACCTTACCTATGTAAACTAAGTGCTTAACCTTAAACCTTACCTAAACCTTATTGTTAACCCTGACCCCAAGCTATGGTCAGTGAAAACAATCTCAACAATGGATTTCCTACATGAGAGACATTTAGGGGCATCTGTAAATTGTAGCTACAGAAAATTTCCTGGGTTACACTCTTCCTAAAAGAGCTAAACTCAAATAAAATAATCCACTGGGCCAAATAGTTTCTATAATTTGAAAGGGTCTTAAATATTAATAAAAAAGAAAGTGAGATGCTATCAGTTCATGTAAATTGAATCCAGCTCAGCAAGTACACCATAGCTGTGTAAAAAGAAAAAAAAAAGAAGATATCTATAATAGTATGATATTGTGCACTACTAGAACAGCCCAGATTGTAGTATTTTAAAACATGTGCGTAATGGGGATTGTACATGGGAAAAACAAAGATGGTAGGCATCTGAACCTGAACAATTTGAATTCTGTTTATTTGCATGTTCTGCCAAGTTTAAGATCTCTGTTTGCATGCATGTGGAAAACAACCTTATGTACAAGCCCACCCATGATGCTTGTGTGTATTTAAGATGGTGATTTTTTTTATTTTTTTTTTTAAATCAGACCCATCTCTCCAGATATACACATGGGGTTTGGTTTCATCTGCAAGCGGTTAACAAAGAAATGGGCTTTTGATACTGAGAAAGACAGCTGAGACCACTATGACTTCCCCAGAGAATTTAAGGAATCAAATTTAAAAGCTATTTCAGGCACCAGTGCCAGGTACAGTCATGTCACCTGGGTTGATATTATTGAATGAAATAGGATACACCCACTATGTGTTAGTGTGTGGAAAGAAGCAGGCAGAGAGGGCGGGAAAGGGTGAGGTGGCTGGGTCAGCAATGTTTAAGTGAATGAGGCAGAGGAGCAACAGAGACATGAGAGTGTGTGTGTGTAGGTGTGTGTGTTTGTGTGTGTGCATGTGCGTGTGTCCACATCCCTGTAAGTGTTCATGTTTGTGATACGTTTAGTGCTTTGTTAACTGTCTTTGTAAGCCTGTCTACATCCGCCAGCAGAAGTGTTTGTACTGTATTATAACCACTTCTGTCAGCAGCACACCTCTTTGTGTCGATACAGTACTTGGATAATTTTCAAGATATCCTTGTAATCACCTTGTTGACTCACTGGCCCCTAAAGTGTTTGAGCATTGCCAACTGACAATGTGTGTGTTTGCATGCTTATAAGTAATTTTTTTAAAGTGAAGCACAGTGAGTGATAAAGTCAACGGTTCTCTGGGTGCTCTTTTATCTGTGTATGCTTATGCATACATGTCTGCAAGGAAGAGTGCAGATGCAAGAATTTTGTGTGGCATAACAACATATATGCAGCCTCCCTCCAAAAACTTTGTGGCTCTATAACAACACCACACTACTTCCTCCTTTACTCCATATACTTCTGTATTGCCATCAAAGGACATAATCGTTTAAACCCATGTTGTTTTTTTGGACTGAAACAGGTGAATAGGTCTCTATCATCTAACATCTAACATCCATCCAACCTAAATTGAGAATTATCTTTTGTTCTACCTCTGCCACATAAATACATAATATCCCACTTCTTTATAACTTCCACTCTCTAAGAGGTGTGACTGCTTAACATCTCATTGCACATTGCAAGCCCCTTACAATATCCTTTTACCTCCATTCCTCCCCTTTTTGTACCCCCTGCACAACCCTGAATTTCTGCCTCCAGCATTTAAAGACCCCTCTCTTCCTGCTAAAGCATGTTTACATAGAGGAGAGTGTGTGCTTTTTCTCCCTCTGTGTCTCTTTCAAGTGCCTGTTCAATAGGCAGATGGTTGCACTTCCTTTTAAGGAGTGTTCGCAATAGACTATTAGTTACATGTGTATAGCATCTGTGTAGGTTTGCACTGAAGTGCAGGCATGAGGTGTGAGGCAGTGGGTCAGGCTTGGTATTAGCCTCACGCAAAACAAAGCGTGGTACTTCATAGTTTAGATTGCGGGAATTGTTAGGAGCTAGCTGTCACTGTGGCAAATTTAACGCACAAGCAATTTTTTTCCCCAGTGTCCCGCTCCGACATCTTCCATAATACTCACCCTAATTTCAGTGACAGTAACTTTACTTTTGTTTTTAAAACACACACAAGGTATGCTTTGGCTCTCATCCAGTTTTAGATTTAGGGCGAGAATGAAAGAAAGGTTAACTTACAGCATTCCCCCTGCAGTCATCCTGAAGCCTTTTGGTTTGACATATTCCTGAACCATTCTTCTACTGTCTGTATTTTGCCTTTCTTTTTTTCTTCCTGCCTCCTGCTTTCACATACACACATACTACACAAGCATGTCCAAGTGTCTAAGAGTGCCATGTCTAAAGAGTTCCAGCAGCTTGTTACTGAGGCTGTCAAAAAGCAACAGAGACCCACCGCAGAGGTGAGGATGTGTGTGAAATCCCATGAGCCTGTAGCACAGGTCAGGAGCACAACAACATCCAGCTTCTCTTTCCACGTGGGGATTTTTCTCCTCACATAACTACTCTAATACAACAGCTGAGGAATATAACAAGAAAAATGACTTCCATAGTTCATTTAATGCATTCTGTAAGACTGCATATCAAAACAGTTCAGAATAAGAATAACTAAGAATAAGAATAGCTTTATTGATCCCAGAGGGAAATTCATATACTGTAATTCATATCATTCAGTTTTCACTGTTACTATTTTTTAAACATTAGTTTCTTACAAAGACAAAATTGACTGTGTGGAATTAATCTCTAGAACAGCATATTTTTATTTTCAGGATTTTCTAATCCTGTCCCTATCAACAGGATGTTCTCATTTGTCAGTGCCTTCTGAAACTAATAAATCAATAAAAGGAGTCACTTTTTTAAAACTGACATAGCTATGGTTTAAGTTTGATAGGTTTAGTCACAAAAATGATGGGTCAGATAAGGGAAATATTATAATTTCTGGTGAAGTTCCCATAAAACAATAGGCAGTGTCCTGTTTGCTTCTGCATATTTGCACATTTAATGTAAAATGTAAAGCATCAAGGACATATGTAGCCTGACTGCTCTGACTGGCATTACACACATTTTCTCATTAGCTCCACATGGAAGAAGTGGGTCTTCCTATCAGTCAGGCTTTCTAAGACATGTTTAATATTGTTTAAAAAGTGTGTTTTAACCCAAACCATGATGATTTTTCAACCTTACTAAGTAGAAAGCTCATAATGCAAATGTCTCCAACTATTGTATCAGCTCTGTTGATATTCAAAATTAGAGAAACGGTTTCATGTGAGGAAAAAATGGTGAGTTGTATACATTTTAAAATAATTTTCCAGGAAATGATAAACTCTAAAATATCAATAAGACTACCTAGAAGACAGGTGTCCCCTCCAATATATTTTAAAACATTTAAACATCTAATAACATTTCGAGATTAGAGAAAGTCGTATTGGTAGTGGGAGGTTAGGCAGTACTCTCCTTTCAAAGTTAGTCTCCTATGTCAAAGTTTGATGTTTATTGACCCATCTAACAACACTTATCTCCTCCCTCTACTAACTATGTCTCTATAAACGCACCACACTATTTCCTCCTTTACGGCATACAATTATATATGGCTAGAGTCACTTAAGCCTATGTTGGTTTTTTGGACAATTTACGAAACAGGTGATGTTACTCTTGATAGAACAGATTCCATGCACTGTAATCATGGCAGTATGCATTACCCCTCACACAATTATTTCACTTCCTCACATTGTTATTTTATCAGACTAAGCTCCTGTCAAACTGCAATCTGTTTATGGCTTGTGGTGCCAGTGTAAGCAGAACTCAGACACTGTTGTGCAGTAATCTGGATTGCCGCAAAAAAAGACACCTCAATAAAAGCAGATCTCCTGGCTGCCCACAGTCATAAAGGAGAATAAACAAGGTTAGGGCAGAACAATTATGAGCTGCTTCCTGGTGTTAGGAAACTGACAGGACTTCTTCAGTTGTACAGACACTCCTGTTTTTCTGTTCTGCAGGCAGGAGAGTTTACACGAATCGCATTTATATTTTTCACTTAAAGAGCAAGATTTGCACTTAATGACTAAATTGTTTATATTTCTGCTAATGTACATACTACAAGCCCCAAACAATTATTCAATAAAACGTTCTCTTGTCTCTATGGGCTGGCCTACATGCTGGAAAGTATGAGACTCAAGACTGCTTTGCTTAGCTAGAACTTGATGTACTCTGGTGCATGATAACAGAGTGGTCCTATGCGTGGAAATGTTTGTCTGGTGTCCTGACACTTTGGTCCAGACTGAAATGTGTATCACCATTGAGTGGTTTTCCATTAAAATTTGCACAAATGTCTTTGTACAAATGTCTATACAAAGACATTTTACAAATATAATGTCATTTTTAAAATATCTGAGATTCATCTGAGATATGTTAGTAAACGGAAGCATGAAGCCATGCTGATTTTAGGCATTATCTTACTGAAAAAGGTGGTGGTTTCCCTGAAAGAGACGTCTCAATGGTAGCACATTTTGCTTCAAAACCTGTGTATATGCAACATCTAGGTGAAAAAGGATCTATACAAAATTTTGAATTGTCAGACCACAGGGTAATATTTCACTTAATTTCAGTCTATCTTAAATGAGCCTGAGCTCAGAGAAAGCAAGACTAAAAGGTTTCTGGTTCCTTATATATTTTATATTTTTTCCTTACATGGAAGAGGTTTAACTTGCACAGCAAGGAACTGCGTTCACTAACAGTGGTTTTTGGAAGTGTTACTGAGCCCATGCATGCCCAATGCATGATGTCCAGATATGTCTCCCAAAGTAAAATGCACATGCAACCTAAATGATTGATACTATTCTGAAGGTCTGGTAATCCACTGCAATAAACCCATTCATTTTCAGCCTTTTTAATTTATCTTATCTCCCCTGCACATTCTCTAATGTTTGCTACTTGGGTTCAAGGAATCTCTCACATACCCCGTGTGATAAGAAATGAATGGTTGGCTGGTTATGAGAGGGATATTTCTTGTTGTAAAAAAATTTACAGTATAAACTGTTTCTTTTCACGTGCCTCCGATAAATTACAGAAACATTTGTGAAATCAAGTGTGTCCTTATCTGACTCATAGCTCCTGAGAAAAGGCACACAGTGCTGGCAGAGTGTCTGACACTCTCATAGTAAATAATGTGCATAATATTATTAAATCCAGAAACACACATTTGCTTTAAAAAAACAGCTGTAGGGATCAACATGTCTGAAATACTCAAAAGATGTTAGCAGTCTAAAAGCTGGGAGGCGTTTTCATTCAGCAGTTTCATATATTTTAACAAACAAAACACACAGCAGCAGTAGGAAATATTCACGGATGCTGAGGTCAGTAAGAGGTCACTGTATTTTCTTTTGTCACTGAATCTTTGTCAACAGATTCACTGAGATGTACAGTTTTAAGTTACTTAAAGTAAATATTTTTTTAGATGAATGTAATGTGAGAAGCCTCTAGACTACAGCTACAAGGTGACTATAAGGTGAGGGTGGTGTGACATGGTAAAGGAAAACCATGGCCCATTAACATCAAAATCAGGTAGATGAGAAGCTGTGGAGGAGGATGTATAATTTGTTGCTGGAACTCTACCAGGCCAGAGGTGCATAAAGTTAGAAGCTATTTAGCATATTTAAGATTTGCCAGACTAAAAATCAGTGAATTTCAGAATTGACTTGAGAGTGCTCATGGTCTCCAGCAAGTCTCTTTCTTGCCAAGAAGGCACTAAATGCTTCTTTTTGTCAGCAGTGAGTACCTGACAGATGGCCTTGCGCTATTTCTCAACCCTCGCCACCATCTTCTGGCACCAACCCCCTCCTCACCAGCTTGTGATGGCTTTAGCTCATCCTGTGCCACCACAACATCCCTTTTCAGAAAGAACGAGGCCAGTTCCCACTTTTTTTCATGCCAAAAAACAATTATATATGAATAAAATAATAAAATGATATTGTTATTTTCTTTATAGCTTGGTACAATTATTCAATTAAACTGGGAAAATGTCATTTACTGTCACAAAAAATTTCTAAAATCCTATGTGTGATTTATTAGTGTCTATTATATCTGAATGTATTAAATTAAGGTTATTACATCAAGCCTTGGTTTAATACTTTTCACCAACAACTGTGCTATTGAGCTTTGTTTGAAATTATAATTAATAGATGATTGGCATTCTTCAAATCTAATAACACAATGCTTCCCCTTTAATGTCCTTGGAAAATTGGGTGTTTAGAAACAGTCTACAAACTGCTTTGTCAGAGTAGCTTTGATGTTACACCATATCTGAGGTGGTGGAGAATAACAACAGACTTGTGCTTTGTATACAGCTAAAGTGAGTTTATGTGTGGGGAAAAAAAGCTTTAGGTTCACTTTTAGAAACTATATGGAGCACTCATGTTTAACTGTGCTGAATGGCACAATATCCTTTCCTAGTTATGTGATTACCTCTTGGGTTACCAAAAGTCAGAGCCTTTTGTGGGCTATATGACACATACTGCACATGCTGTTCACAGATATCTCCAAGGAAATCTATTGATCTCTGTAGGTATATAAAACCATTGCAAGTTTCCCCTATATGGTAGTGACCATGAGTATCTCAGTGTGACTAATCAAGCTGAGATTTGGTCTACACATGCTCAGACTGCATAATAGAATTGTGTAAACACAGTAAGGCCCATAAGTTTGTGGACAATGACACAACTTTTGTAATTTTGCCTCTGTACACCACCACAGAGGATTTTAAGTCAAACAATCAAGATGTGATTGAAATGCAGACTTTTAGCTTTAATTCAATGAGTTTAACAAATATAAGTACAATACAAGTATAAAAATACAAGTATAGCATTAACTGTTTGGGAATTACAGCCATATCTATACATTAGTCTCCTATTTTCAGAGGCTCAAAAGTAATTGGAAAGTTGACTCATCTGTAGGGGCCCAGTTAGGCCTGTTACCTCACCTTTCCATGACAAATTAAGCAGATAAAAGATCTGGAGTTGATTCCAAGTGATGATTTTGCATTTGGTAGCTGGTTCAGAGAGATGTTGAAGCAATTGAAGGAAAGAGGAGGAAAACACAGTATTTGATGATGTTCATGGTTTCTAAACTTCAGGCACTCATTGATTGCAAGAGATTTTAACAATTTATTAAAAACAATCCTTATTTTTAAAATTAAGTTTGTTTGTCCAATTACTTTTGAGCCACTGAAATGTATGTATAAAAATGGGTGTAACTAAACTAAATACTTGTGTTAAACCCCTTGAATTGAAGCTGAAAGTATGCACTGCAACTACATGTTGATTGCTTGATTTAAAATCCATTGTGGTTTTGTATAGAGACAAACTTACAAAAATTGTGTGTATATGTTTGAGATGGTCCTTTCTTTAAATCTAGTTTTAGCAAATGCAGTTGTAGCTTGTCATTGTTAGGTGAAGCATTTTCAAATGTAAAATAAAATGTTTGGGTGACAGTACTCTGGTCTTTACCCACCAGCAAGGCTGCTGCACAATAGTTGAAATCCACAGAGCAGTCAGTGTTTTAACACTACTTACCAGATCACATTTATCTCTTCTTATTGTGTTCTATTATTGTGCAACATCTAATGATCCAGCTTTGAGGGACAACAAAACTTTTGCTGAGATGTTTCAGGAATTTTTTTCAAAATGACACAGCCTTATGAGATTTAATTGAAGCCATTGTAGTTTTTAGTACATGGCTATGGTGTCTCTGCAGTGGTTAGCACTGATACCTCACAGCAGCAAGGTTTTGAGTTTGAACCTGCTGGCTTGCTGCGACCTTTCTGTGTGGAGTTTGCGTGTTCTCCTTGTGCCTGTGTCAGTTCTCTCCAGGTACTCTGGCTTCCTCCCACAGTCCAAACACATGTGTGTTAGGTTACTCTGTGATTCCAAATTGCCCATAGGTTAGAGTGTGTCTGTGTGTGTGTGTGTGTGTGTGTGTGTGTGTGTGTGTGTGTGTGTGTGTGTGTGTGTGTGTGTGTGTGTGTGTGTGTGTGTGTGTGTGTGTGTGTGTGTGAGCATGTCAAGGAGGAGAGGCGC
>VUQS01023078.1:2028-16014 GCA_015108495.1 Heterochromis multidens | reverse complement strand
TTGGTGGCGACACTGTTTTATCTCACTTTTCACATCTTTTCCCTTCTTTTGGCGCTCACTGTTATGTTTGCTCTGCCGTCAATGCTGCGATTTACTACACAAACATACAGCACAGACACACACACATCCACACCATACACCCAACAACATACAGTACACACACACACAACCACACCCCACACACACACCAACATACAGCACACACACACACACACACACACAAACACACACACACACACACACACACACTTTCTCATGGTTGTAGATACACACACATTCTTACGCTGCTTGCAAACAGTTACAAATCGAAATGTGTTCCATGTGTATTCAAAATGTTTTGGGATGCTGTTTGTTAAAGGTTTTGTTCTCTAATAGCTAAACTAACTGAAACACATCTGTAAAGAGTCAGCATCTTTGCCAATGAGGTTTGACTGTAATGCTGAAATAAAAACATATATGAAAGCTGGCTATATGGGTAGATTGTAGGAGAGAGCTTCTTGAGGCTGAGTGGTAGACAGACGCAGCACAGTTTTGAGTAAAAATAATCCTTGGTGGATACTGGTTCACATTGTTTGGCGTTGAAGGAGGTCAGAGATGTGTGAAGATTACTTCAAAAGAAATTCTGCTAGATGCAAAGCTATTTGTGCTTGGTTTGTATCCAGAAGAACACATCTCTAATAGACTGAGGATGACACTTCTTGATAATAAAAATGTCAAACCTTCAAATAGAAAGAATAACATAAGAAAGACAAAAGAAGAAGTTTGTAAAAGATTAACTGGATCTAACAGAACTTCAGGATGATTGTTTTTAAGTGTTTATTATGTTTTGAACTGGCTGAGGTTTTTTCTGTGAATTTAAATATTTTGTTTGCTGCACTGTTTGCACTTCTTTGTTATGATTAAACCAAAGTAATTAAAATGGCCCAGATGGAGGACACTGCGGAGGCCGATGCGCAGGGAGCAAAACAAAAAATTTTAATGGACTGATGCAAAAACTAAGGAGCACTCCAGATAAAGAAAATAGCAAAATTCCAAAAGAAGGGAATGGGAACATTGGAGATGAGCCCTCCACTCCCTGTGACCTTGAATTAGATAGTGGTTAAGAAAATGGATGAATGAATGGAACACTTGACACTAAGGCAAAAACCACAATGGACACAGAAAGGGGAACATACAATCTAACAAAGATGGAGGGAAATGCAAGAGTATACAGAGGGCCAGATTAGGAATGAGACACAGGTGGGAACATCTAAGGCAGGACAATCAGGACAATAAAAGAGCAATAAAGTAAAAACAGGACACATGAGAAAACAGGATGTAAGTGAAAACAAATGACTAATACAAGCAAACATGATGACAGAGAAAAGTGCACAGAGGAGGAAGGAGGAAACAGGGATCCTAGAAACACAAAGACAAGTTGTTCATCATGAATTTTCTTTTTATTTGTGTTGCTTTCTTTTTGATTATTTTCCCATTAAAAAGAAAGAAATCTTAACCAAAAAAATCCTTGGTGCTGCAACAAGTGGTGCAAACAAAGAAGCACTTCAGAAAAGTTTATTTTAGTTTCTCTAAAAGAACCCAAGTGTTTGTTGGATGTGGAGATTTTTAATTTGTTTGTTTCTATATGGTACCACTTTCTGGGTGGTAAGAAACTCATTTGGGACACAGGGCTAAATGCTGTCGAGGCAACAGGTAAACCTGTGATGCTTGGATTGCTCTGCGTTCCTCCATGACATTGGACCTCCTCAAAGTTGATTGCTTATATGTGCTTCTGAGTATTGTTTGTGTAAGTCTGCCAACAATGCCCCTGCCCCCAACGAACCAGTCAACGTCTGTACTGGGAAAACTATTAGGCAATTGTGTTATTGCACTGATGCATTGGCACTAGTTGACTGTGTGTGTGTCATGTCAAAGCCGTAGGCGTGTCTTAGTTACTCATAAAGTGTCTTTTGGTGGCCTTGCTTAACTCACCAGGTTATGGCATTAGTATCATTTTTAGTTATTTTTCAGTGTGAAGGTTACGGTGTGATGGGTGTAATTAAACCCAGACTCAAAATTAACAAAAACAAAACCAAGTGGAAAAAACCTAAAGGAAGTGCATACAGAGAGTTTCACACAGGATGTGAACCTCAGTCTCCTGGCTGATAAATCTACAACTTATGACACCAACACCTCTCCAACCTCCTGCAATCTTTGTAGACCTCTAAAACTGGACTGTTGTCTCTCAGTGGACTGACACTGATGCCAGTGGTGAGACTTGTGTGGTATCTGACACAATGTCTTTATTGTAACGCTCAGGATAAGAACATGCTGTGCAGGCATATCTACAATTTATCATAAAGATGTTGGTAAGAGCACTTCTTGTTTTACTTGTCTTACTGTATCTATAATGTGATACCGAGATGGCTGCTGAGTGTTGAGACTTGCTTCTAGGAGGATTTTGGTCTTTCTATGTACTGGGCCACAAATAACAAGAGGCACAAATCTGATCTAATTCTATATGACCCTAGACTCTCCTAAGCTGTTTTCACACATGCAAGGCAGTCCTGAAGTTTTCTAGAAATGACCTGATCGAGGGGATGTCTAGAAAAGGTAATGGTGAAAACCAAACACAGTATATCACCACAAACACCTCCTACCAACTGTCAAGCACAGTGGTGGAGGGATGATGATTTGGGCTTGTTTTGCAGACACAGGACTTGGGCACCTTGTAGTCATTGAGCTGATCGTGAACTCTTCTATACTAAAGTATTTTAGAGTCAAATGTGCGGACAAGCTAAAGCTTAGCTGAAATTGGGTCATGCAACAGGACAATGATAGTCCATGTGATGTCTGATTGGGACGTTTGTGCCAAGGTGAGAACAGCACAGGTAAAGGGAAAATTATGGTTCAGCTGTTGTAGCGCATCTGCAGTCCACCCAGTCTACCTGCACAGAGCACCTGTTGTCAGATGGGGGCAGTGTCAACAATATGTGGTACAACTGGTCTGTGGGCTACTATTGCTTGTGCTGTTGTTGGTCCATCACTCAGAAGAGCAAAGTTATAATATACAAAGAGCAGAAGTTAAACTGAGTGTTAAAAACAATGAAAAATGTGATTACCGCTGTTGCTCCCTTTCCTGTTCTGGCCCACTTATCAACCAATCAGCTTGACCACGTCAAGCAACATACAGTTGCGGTTGGATGAAAACCCCTTTCTGTAGGCTTCCTGTAGGCAAATATCCCTGCAAACTGACACAACCATTGTACCATAAATTAAGCATAATAGTCCAGTGAATTCACATGAGTGGTTGTTCTGCCTCATGCATGCTCTACTCTGGCACCTCCAAATGATCATTTTCAGAAGTAAGAATGGGGAAGACACAAACTATCTCCTGCATAATGGCAGAACACTGAAATTCAGCTCTAAAAGCCAGAAGTAGAATTCAGCTCATCTTTTCTGAGCAGATTAACCCACATTTGGTATTGAAGTCCACTGGATTAAAATCAGGACTGCAGCAGTCTGAGAGAGCTTTACATGTGCACAAAGATACATATGTGAGTGTTTGTTTGTTGGCTCAAACATTTGCGTTGGTGGAGTTATCCAATTTCCTGTATTTATTTAGTGTCTGGGAGTATATATTTATGTATTTGTCTACGCAGCTGTGACTATGTGTAAGCCTGAACTCGTGTGTCTGTGTGTCTGTGTGTCTGTGTGTGTCTGTGTGTGTGTGCACATGTGAGTAAGCTCATTCTTTGTTGTGGAACATGACAAGCATCATTACAGTGCTGAACCGAGTCAACATGGAATAAATACAAATAGCTGTGTTCACTCTGTTTCGCCCTATTACACAAACACACTCTAATGTGAGTGTTGTTTGTGCCTGCATTATTGCATATTTGTTTACTGTATTTGTGTGTGTGTGTGTGTGTGTCTGCACTCTCTTTGTACGGTGAACTCTGTAAGGCCATGATAGGAAACTGAGACAGAGTCACGGGGGGTTGCAGCTTTGTACTGCTCTTCTGTGAGATTTCCCCTGAGAAAACACTGATCAGCAAAAGAGAACCACAGGTGAGAAATGGAGAGAAAAAAAACAAAACGTCACAACACGCTAGGTAGACTGGAAAAGAGAAAAATAAGAAGGAATGGGGTAATGGATCTATTGAGAACAAATGAACTAAAGAAAAAGGAATAGAGACAAAAAGAAAGCAAAATACAGAAAATTTAAAAAAAATTGAAAGGTGTATTGTGGAAAGAGGAAATGAGGTGGTGAAGAGCAGAGAGAATGAGAGAGGGTGTATAACAGAGCTCCCAAAGGAATTCCTACCAACACCTTTGTCCTCAGATGTTCACTGGTTGGCTGGCTGTGCTGTTTAAGTTGTACCACAGCTCCAGAAAAACATCCTCGAGCAGTTCCCTTTTCACCACATTATGATAGACATATTTCAGATATTTTGTTGCTGTACTGTAGGCATTTTAATTATGGGCACAGAGATTAGCATTTAATCCTTAGATTTATTTAGATTTAGCTGTTTAGATTTCTAAATAGTGTATTTAGCATTAGCAGAAAGAACAGAACCAAACACGCAAGAAAAGTGTTTTGCAGTATGTGTAAAGGTAAAGCACCCTAAAAGAAACAAGTCTTTGTAATGTTAGAATTTAAACTGTTTTAACCAATAACATTAAATCTACAGTAACTCTGCTCTTGGTCTACTTTGTAGTCTCCCAGTTGGATTTGCTTCCAGTACCTCCTGAGGGATTTGTCTGGATGGTATTCTAGTCAGAAATCCAAACCAACACCGTTTGAGCTCCTCCCTTGTCCTCAAGTATGAGTCCACACACTCCTTTGAGCCACCTGTACCTGTGATCTCTACACAAACCAAAGCTCATAATTATACATTTGTGGTCAGAAGTTTACATATACTCATCATGGGCATGGATGTCATGGTAATTTTGGACTCTTAATGATTTCTTTGAACTGTTCTTTTTCCAGGTTGGAATGATTGTTCAGCATACATCTTTAATGACTTTAAAAAACAAGAATTGGGTGCACAAGTTTGGATTTCTAATCCACACAGGCTCAAATATATAGATACACTCACTCAAATCTTTTAATAAGTGGTGCTGAAGGTTCTACAATGTCTTTTAACCGACAATGCCAAGGCCTGTTAACTTCTCATTACTGATCATGTCTGACTGATAGTTTCTCTTTGCGAGCATAAGAAGGATTTGATTGACAGCACTCATTGGATTGACCAATACTCAGAACAATGGGAAAGGTCTGGAAGAAGACCCAAACTATCACCCTCAGATGAAAGGAAATTGGTTAGGATGTTCAGGAACAACACACAAACCCCCAAGGCTCAAGCCTGCCATGAAGCGGAAACTGCTGGAACACCAGCGTCACATCACCTTAGACTGAGAGGGTGCCTATCAAGAAAGAAGCGCCTGCTCCAAAATGGATACCTTCAAGCTTGGCTGAAATTTGCAGCTGCCCACATGGACAAGCCAAATGCCTTGTGTAAAAAAGTTTTATGGTCAGAAGAAACAAAGATTGAGCTATTTGACCACAATAACAAAAGGTATGTTTGGAGGAGTAAAGGTGAGGCTTTCAAACCTAAGAACACTGCACCAACTGTCAAGCATGGTGGTGGTAGCATCATGCTCTGGGGCTGTTTTGATGCCAGTGGTACTGGTACAGTGTTGTAGGAATGGGGTCTGAAAGACACGTCGATGGTCGATGGAAAGTAAGTAAATATCAGCAGTTTTTAAAATTGCTCTACTTAATGATACATCAGTGAGAAGGCTGTTAATAATCCTCTCTAATGTATAATGTTAAATTGGTAATAAACAGATTAGTAGAATTGGGCCAGCACGGTGGAGCAGTGGTTAGCACTATTACCTCACAGCATGAAGGGTCTGGGGTCAAACTGGCTGTCTGGGGTCTGTGTGGAGTTTCTATGTTCTGCTTGTGCCATGTGGGTTCTCTCCATGTACTGCGGCTTTCCTCCCACAGTCATGCTCACTGGGTTATTTGGTGATTCTAAATTCATGTGAGGTTGAAACATTGCCTTTATCCTTTTTGTGAGCATGACCATGTATCAGTCGAGTTAAGCCACTAGGTGGAGACAAATAGCAGTTTCTGGCAACTCTACTTCAACACACACACACATACAGAACTGATCATCCCAGTAAGAACCTGGTGCCACCAGCATATCATATATTATATCCTAGCCTGATGAAATCAAGTAGATTAACAAATCTCTTGTCTAGTCTGGGTATTTTATCAAATAATACTAAAGTAAAGAACCAGGCATTAGGTATTATTTTTCTTTGCCCTTTGAGAGCCAGACTAAAGTTGTCCATCTGATATATTTAACCACTATTAAGCTAATTCCTTTAACCCAAAGATCTAGAAATTAAAAATATTGTTACGTTAGCATTCAAAGGTTTCTCACTGTACCACACCTTTAATGTTTTTTGAAAGATCTAAATATAAATATAAAAATTGTAAAACTATTACATTAGCAATTGCCTTTATCCTCCACAGGCCAGTTGCCACATGAACAACAATGCATATAGCAGTTGAGGAAGTGATTGCCGGACAGTCTGTTTCCTTGATGTTATTTTGCCCCCTACTGTTCCAAATCGATTACTGCAGCTTTAAATTTTTATGGTAAAAAACAACAATTGTTTTAATGGAAATGTACATGAAAAGGGATGATACTGAATAGTGTTAGGTTTACAGATTACATCAATTAATTAATTACACACTGGCTGTAGGTTTCCAGTGAATGAAGCCTTAGCTTGACACTCCACCTTGTCCCTCTTTTCCTTATCCAAAAATCCACAGGAGTCTTTGATACAGTTTTAAAATATTTACTTACAAATGTACAAAGATAGGTACAGGATAACTAAATCCAGAATTATCAAAGTTCAAAACGGATGCAGAGAGATTGAGAGGTCAAAAAACTGTGTGGCTCCACTCCCCTCTCGCCTAACTTCCTGTCTCTGCCACACTATCAAAATAAAAGCATACATTTTAAGTTCAAGAAATCAAACTATGAGCTTATTCCATTATTCTTAATATGTAAATCTGTAAATATTCCTTCCAATATAATACAACCCCCGGATAAGCTAGAGGAGGTGGCCGGGGTGAGGGAGGTCTGGGCTTCTCTGCTTAGGCTGCTGCCCCCGCGATCCGGCCCCGGATAAGCGGAAAAAAATGGATGAATGGATATATATATATATATATATATATATATACACATATATATATATATAAAACAAAATAAAAGCAATCACGATCCTCAGAGTTATTATGAAGGAGGCAACAATCTATAGAGCCCAAAATAGTTTTTGGTCCCAGACTATAAATATGCTTTTTAATGTTGTAAAGTTGGACATTTTAACATGGGAATCTGTGGGGACTGATTCAAATTTGGACCCAACCTCAAGTGGCCACTAGAGGAAGTGCAGTTTTTGGCACTTCGCTTAGTTTTGGCACTTGGCCAGAGGTTGCCCATTGGTAGTTACTCATGCATACAACCATAACAAAAAAACTGTAAAAGATATCTATTTGTGCCAGTTTTCTAAATTTGACATAAATTTTTCACCTGCTACCTCACATTGTAGTAAATTTTATTATTTTTCAGAATCCATCGTGTTATATGTTTACCTGTTTACACTAACAATGAATTCTTTGTCTTCCTTCTGTGTCTTCTAGGAAAATATCATGTTCAAAAATCAAAACAAAAAACAATGTTCTTAGTTTGAGTGTTCGGCAAACTTTTTGTGATGATAGATGAAGTGACACACACACACACACACACACACACACACACACACAATTTGGGCTTCAGTATTTTGCCCGAGGACACTTTGGCAGGCAAACTGGAGGAGTCGGGGATTAAACTGACGATATTCTGATTAATGGACAACCCACTCTACCTCATGAGCCCCAGCAACCCCAGCTGCCCATCTATCAAATGAAACAAGGACTACATGACAAACCTCGAAATGATGTTTGGGTAGGTGACAGTTATTGGTAGTAATGGGATAGGTGAAACTAGTTGCATGTGTTCTCAAAGTTGAACAACGCAAGTTCCCCAATATTCAGAAATTCAGCTTTGCAAGTGGAAAGGACATACATTTTAGCACATTTGCCAGGCCTCCAGGACATAACAAGGTATTTTATATAGCAATGCATTCTTTAAATATGCAGCACCACAAGGAAATGGTCCTACAAGATGCCAAAAAGGTGAAAAACTAAATAGTGCTACTCTACCCTGGATGAGTAGTCAGACCAGTGAAAGAATGGGCCAACTTATCCTCTTACAGTGAAACCTAATCTGGAAGACAGAGAACTTATTGCACACTGAACAAGATTAGTGGAGAAAGGGAAACAGCAGACAGAAAGGAAAAGAGAGGAAAAGAGAGACCCCATAAATGAACACTGCCAACATCAACACTCTATTTTATAGTAGAATCCAAGCTATTTTTCTTAGATTTTCCTCCAGCGTGTATAGAGGAAACAACTCAGAAGTGTATGTCTTGGAAATACATAAAAGTTGGTGAACTTGTTGAGATGCTGTGGCGCCTGCAGAATTCCAGGCACTGTACTTTGAACAACTGTCTTTGCCTTTTCCATAAATTTACGAATAGGAGTAGAGAAAACAGAAGGGAATAATGAAATCATGCCTGTTATTTGGGGATTTTTTTGCCACATATTCTCTATCTACTGTCCAAGCGGAGAGAATTAATACCAGCAGATTCATAAATCTGTGATATCAGCTGCTTCTGATAAAGTACACGCCGCTCTGTGAAAGTGCCATTCTTTGAGTGCTTAAAAAGGTCATGTAAATCACATAATTTCTCCCTTTTCTAACTTAATTACTTCCTCTGCCTGCCTCCCCATATAGTCCAACCCAACAGCATTATGACATTCTGACATTTTCATTATGAAGACAAATGAACAGGGCCGACTTTGACAGCCTTGTGCAGTTCACGCAGGGCATTCGTGTCACAAATACTGGAAGATTTCATCATCACAGTGTTTTGGTTTCATTGGTATTCAAGAGAGTGTGTTGAAGCTCTTGGTTTCTTTCATCTTGTAGTCATGCTGTCATCAGCAAGCTAGACAGTCACAGTGATCAAGTGACTATAAAAGCAAAGAGCACTGAGCTAAACACAAAAGTACCCCAGACAATTCGCCCTCCTCAGCCTCCTTTCTCCGCCTTTAATTTGCTCTTCTCTTCCCCTCCACTCCAGCCATTTAGCTCTTCCTCTTGCTGATTACTAAAAGCTTGCGTAGGTGTGATGAGTACAAACACAATGGAGCCAACCCCTCATGTAATTTTCTTCCTTGCAGGTCCCTGTTCTCACTTTCCCTCCTGTATTTCATCTTTCCCCACTGCTCAGTTTTGACTCTTTAATTTTACCGTCCTCCTCCTTGTCCTCCTCTTTATGTTAGCGCTGACAGCTTATGTAGGTGTGATTGGTTAACTCCGAGCAAACCTATTCTCTTGATGCCATTCTCTTTTATTTTTCTTCTCTGGTGCTCCCTTTTGAAAATTCTCTTCTTCATCCTCCAGTTGAGAAGTGACAGCTTGCAGAAGTGGGATGAGCTCTGTGTGCAGCTGCTTCACTGGCCCCCTCCATCAGCGGTGTGGTCCAGACAGCAGACTCCCAAGGCAGTAATGACCACAGAAGAGATGATGGTAGTAGTAGCCAGACTACAGACACCACATAGCTCATCCTCTTCTCAGTTTCACATTCTTCTTCTCTTCATCCTTGCCTTCCTCCATCCTAACATCTACCATGTTTAAAGTGTAAGGAGGATACACCAATTGCCCTGGCAGATTTGCTTCTTGTAAAATGAGCAGTGTGGTAGTTGAATAAGCTCAGACGAGGAAAAGGAGTAAACCTGCAGTGTTGTTCTTTAAAGACATAAACTCTTCACACATCCTCCAGAGTGCACCTGTGATGCATTTGAAAGACAGAATATTATTAACACCACCTGCCAAACTCCATTCTGCCGAGAAGAGATTTAATTGGAGGTCTCCCCACCTACAACCGCAAGTGCCCCCAGGCCTCTTGTTGGCCCTAATCCTGTTGCGTAATGTTTCCTTAACGTTGTGCCTGGCTGAAAATCAATTAGTAAGTGCTGCAATCGCAGAGTGCAGGAAGACTCCTGGACACCATCCAAGCCTCTTAATTTGTTTCTGAACAGACAAGAATTATACTCTGCTTGTACTTTTGTGCATTGTATGCTTTCCTGTGTTATGGTTCAGAGTATACCAAAATGTTTTCGCAGACCCTCCCACCCCAATGAGCCAATCAGTGTTGTTTTTCCCCATCCAGCTATTTTCACTTGACACGTTCAATCACTCAAATGCCTCATCTCTTCTGTCTTCTATCATCTCTCCAATCCAATCTATACCACTTTTTCCTTTTTCCAGGAGAACTGGTGCTGAACCAAGGGACTTAGAAAGAAGGTCGTTTGAGGAGAAAAAGACTGCTTAAATCCTACCCTCAGTCCAGTGGGTCGTTCACTTACTGTAGAGTGAAGGACAGACAGGAGATAAATCATATCACCCAACGGATTAATATGAGTCTGTCTCGATGAGAGCAACCGACAAGGACAAGCACAATGCCTTAGGTTTACTCACTGCTGTTCATCTGCTGGGAAAAAGCTTGTGTATCTTTTTAATGGGTAAATGACAAATGAGTGTGTCGTATGGAAATTAGCGATTAAATAAGCAAAACAGAGTTGTGTAATACATTGCAATATATAACATCTTAACATAACAGAAAGACAAACAGGCTAACACAGCCACACATTGTCGCTGATGAGCTGAATGACCTCGCTGACACCAGGGACGCTTATCTTGGAAGTGTCACTTTTATGAGAGAGGGGATGCTGCCATTAATAAAGACAAGTGCCAGTGTCTCATTAGACTCACAGTACCACTGCCAGCTTGGATGGCAGCCATGCACAAGAACTAACAGGGTCATCAAACTGCAGGAGGACTCAGGCCTGACACAGCACACTAATGGCCGTAATGACGTCTGCACTCAGGCAGAAGCTCAGCTACTTCCTTGATTCAGTCTCCACCACGACAATATTTGTTTCTGATGACAATTAGTGAGTAACTAAAACTGCACTACCCATAATGCAGCACCACCAAGTTGCAGTTTTCAAATATTGTCCCACTAAAGACATAATTTTTTAGTTGTAGCCAAAAACGAGAGAGGAAAAACAGTTCTGTTCTTACTGACACATGACAGTAGAGGTTCATGACAGCTTCAGCTATGTGTTAAAACTGTATCTCTGTGTCTCTTTGCTTGTTAGAATACTAAATATATAGGTAAGTGTACCTTTTCTTGACTAACTGTATCCAGAACATAAGCTTAGCATTTGCTCAAGTGCTCTGGTGAGACCGAATTTGTGAGTACTCTGGATTGTGTCGTTAATGTAGCCATAGCATTGTGTAATTTTGCACAAACTAGTAGAAGTACGACTTGAGAAGCTTTTTACAAAGCAAAGCTTTTTTGCCTGGTTATTTTATAAATGCTATATTTATGCCACAGTGTGTTAAAGTTGAGGCTTTCTCCTTTTTAATTTAGACAGGGGCTCTAACATAACTGCCCAGAGGCATATTCAAGATGGCTGCCGAGTGGCACAGCAAAATTGCTACCCTAAAAGTGTAGTCCTTTATTACAAAGCCCAGTGAACAGCTGAAAAAAAATAAAAATCAAGCCTATCTTCCTGAATGTATGATATGCTAAAAACATAGCAGTTTACTTAAAGTTGTATCTTGTTCTAACTGTTTCATTGCCAGGTTTGGTGAGTTCCACGACAGCACCCTCCATCGCCACGACATCGGCATTACAGAGGAACGTAGTCAGTAAATCATGCTCCATCCAGCACAGCACAGCAACATATTGCCGACATAACCTATATGCGCTGTGTGGGTGATGGTAGCCCCTATGTAGCGGAGGCGTGTGTTTGCACATTGGGAAGAGGTTGTTTCTACGTCGCTTAGCGCTGCTTTACCTACGTTCCATCTCTCTCTGTGCGACCCATATAGAGAGTGATTCAGTAGTGATGATGTAGCTTGCTATGCAAGACGTTGCAACCTAGCCCAGGGGCCATTGGGTAGCTTGGAGATCTTTTGGGAACGTAAGTACAGTAGTATAGCTGGATAGTGTAGTGGCAACACTATTGTCTTTGGAACGATAGACTCGGGTTTGAATCCCAACCAGGGTATGTATCCAGCAAGGGTCCCCAAGCCTACCTCAGAATATGAACGTGAGATAACTGAAGCATTAACCAAGTTAACAAGATCCGTGTCAGATGTTGAGGAACTTAGACATACTAATGAGAAGTGGGCTACTGGAACAAAGCATACATGGAGGGGTGGGTTATATGCAACACATGTGGGATCTATGTATGGATAGATAATTTTTCAGTATTGAACAGTAGGTGGTTGGGGCTGAATTATGTTTCCGAGATGACCATATTAGGGCTATCCCCTCTCTTTCATCGGATAGATCCAAGACTAGAAAAAACTTTTGTAAACCAAGTGTTTAGAGCAATTTGAAGCCCGAGCTTTAGGCTCATACATATTACTTGTACATATGATTTGAAAACATGCCAATACTGTCATAATGCCAAAGACTGTGGACTCAAAAGCAGAACCTAGAGACCAATGGCCAGTTTTTACAATAAAATCAGTAAAGTCAGAACTCGGGAGCTGGGAATTTGTAACAGGTAAGTGTTTCAGGAGTGGGCCTGGAACTTTCCAGGGGACTATTGGAGAGGAGACAGGTTAGTTGCACGCTGGAAGAGTAGTCAGAATATTTTCATATGCAGATTTTTTTAGTTCTTTCTTGTCTTTCCTTTGCAGTTAGCAGAGGGGGGATTTGACAGGCTGAGAGAATCCAGCAAGCAGGAGGAGTGGAGAATGGGCAGGCAGGTGAGAGAAAAGTCATGACTTTCTTGTTGTTTTGCAGGAGATGACTGACTTGAGAGCAACAGGTAAGACTTTGTCCACAGGTGGAAGCATTTTCCTGATCTACTGACTTACAGTGTTCTTGGGGGAATCTTCCAAATGGAGAGTTTCACTCGGGAGACAAATGAGAAACACAATATCAAGGAATTGACATAAAATGGAGAGAAGAGGAAAAGTTAAAAAGCCTTATTACCACCACTAGGGCAGCCATGACACATATTTAATACGAGCAGCCACTACATAAAAAAAACAGCATAATAAGACAACTTTAAGGCTAGCAGTTCACGCTGTCTTGATGCTAAGTTGCACTAATCACCTCAGCCTGATACAGTATCCTGCCTATTCATCTTCTCATTTAATTGTGAGGAAGAAAAATTTAACCGCTTTAATAGTAAAATCATAGAGTCAGTTATTTCTCATTTACATAACACTGTTCTTTTCTGCACTGAAGTCATAACTTTGAAAGTATATTGTAGTGTGCTGTGTTCTGCTGATGAGTACAGCAGCCCCGTGCAATACTGAGAGTGTCTTGCATGTGGAAAGCCTCTGCTTACCTAATGTTTGGATTAATTAGGGACTCTCATCCCCTGGCGTCCTTTAGGAGGACACACTTTATCACTCCAGTCTGTGTCTGTTTACCAAAGGAGAATAAGCAATCCAGGCTGGAGGGAAAAAAAGTCCTGTCCTTCCTTAGTTTTTCACTAGAGTAATTGAGCAATTAGCAATGATTGATTGATTGGGGAAAGCGAAAAGAAGGAAACCTGCCTGAGGACACTGAAAGAATCCATACAGTAGCTTTAAATTAGTGAGAGAAATGGCAGTAAGCGACTGAGGCAGCCACACATCTGACTGCAGTGTTGCTGGGGAGGTGCAGTCCCTTCAGCTTAGAACCAGATAAGAAAAATAAGACAGTGGGTTCAACATTGTGTGTGTGTGTGTGTGTGTGTGTGTGTGTGTGTGTGTGTGTGTGTGTGTGTGTGTGTGTGGACGT